>OY740717.1:32955717-33156050 GCA_963513945.1 Hydrotaea diabolus
AAAGTTGGAATTTCTTATAACAACTTAAATCGTCGATATCTTCTAAACTAAGCGTCTAATCGACAAAAGAGCCTTTATTCGTGATCACTACTTTCCTGGGCCAAAAAAGCTGGAATTTCTTTTAAAAACTTAAATCGTCGATATCTTCTAAACTAAGCGTCTAATCGACAAAAGAGCCTTAATTTGTGGCCACTTGTTTCCTGGGCCAAAAAAGCTGGAATTTTTTATAAATATCTTCTAAACTAAGCGTCTAATCGACAAAAGATCCTTAATTCGTGGCCACTTGTTTTTTGGGCCAAAAAAGTTGAAATTTCTTATAAAAACTTAAATCGTCGATATCTTCTAAACTAAGCGTCTAATCGACAAAAGAGCCTTAATTCGTGGCCACTTGTTTCTTGGGCCAAAAAAGTTGAAATTTCTTATAAAAACTTAAATCGTCGATATCTTCTAAACTAATTCGTGATTACCAGTTTCCTGCATCAAAAAAGTTGGAATTTCTTATAACAACTTAAATCGTCGATATCTTCTAAACTAAGCGTCTAATCGACAAAAGAGCCTTAATTCGTAACCACTTGTTTCCTGGGCCAAAAAAGTTGGAATTTTTTATAAAAACTTAAAGCGTCATTATCTTCTAAACTAAGCGTCTAATCGCCAAAAGAGCCTTAATTCGCGACCACTTGTTTCCTGGGCCAAAAAAGTTGGAATTTTTTATAAAAACTTAAATCGTCGATATCTTCTAAACTAAGCGTCTAATCGACAAAAGAGCCTTAATTCGTGACCACTTGTTTCCTGGGACAAAAAAGCTGGAATTTTTTATAAAAACTTAAAGCGTCGATATCTTCTAAACTAAGCGTCTAATCGACAAAAGAGCCTTAATTCGTGATCACTTGTTTCCTGGGTTAAAGAAGTACGAATTTCTTTTAAAAACTTAAATCGGCAATATATTCTAAACTAAGCGTCTAATCGACAAAAGAGCCTTAATTCGTGATCACTACTTTCCTGGGCCAAAAAAGCTGGAATTTCTTTTAAAAACTTAAATCGTCGATATCTTCTAAACTAAGCGTCTAATCGACAAAAGAGCCTTAATTCGTGACCACTTGTTTCCTGGGCCAAAAAAGTTGGAATTTTTTATAAAAACTTAAATCGTCGATATCTTCTAAACTAAGCGCCTAATCGACAAAAGAGCCTTAATTCGTGACCACATGTTTCCTGGGCCAAAAAAGTTGGAATTTCTTATAAAAACTTAAATCGTCGATATCTTCTAAACTAAGCGTCTAATCGACAAAAGATGGTTAGCTTACTAACCACTGTGACTATAGTACATTCTAAATAATCTGTTTTTTCACATAATTTTCTGTTATGTATATAAATAGAATGACGCGCGTACTGAATGAGCAAGACATCGTAGATATTTTGAATGCAGATATACCTTCCGATGGTGAAAGTTTGTGTAGTTTCCAATCAGACGAAGAAATAAATCATGACCAAGAAACCGATTTGATGGTACTCGGCGACATGCCTGCAGAAATGCAGTCAGAACTTGAGGGTTCTTTTGAATTGGATGATAATATTCCTTTATCAAATTTTGATACTTCTTCCGCTGGTCAGTTACCTAGTATGAGCTCCGGAGTGTCGCAACCAAAGTGGAAAAAAAATTATCGGATGGAAGAACTGTGTGAATATACAGGAGGCGGAGGTATCCCTGATGATATATTAGAAATAGAGAATATAACACCAACAAAATTATTCCATATGTTTTGGACACCAGATTTGACTGAAAAAATCTCTTTTCAAACAAATTTGTATGCTACACAGAAAGGAGCACCTTTTACACCTACTACACCTGAAGAAATAGAAGTATTTCTAGCTCTCAATTTAGTTATGGGTATAAAAAGATTACCAAGCTACAAAGATTACTGGTCTTCTGCAAAGTTCCACTATGCATACGCCCCAATAAGACATGTTTCTCTGATTTTCATCGAAAATAATTTTTTTTTATTTGATTTTATTTTGTTGCAACCGCTACGGTGGTTAGTTAACTAACCACCCTATATTCCAAAAGCCTGAAGCAAAACTTTATTTTTTTCTTTTATTTTATAATAAATAAACCTATATTAAACCAAAAAAACAGTTGTTTTGTTTATGAAATAAAAATTGTAAAACTGTGGCCCAAAGAGTTAAAGAAACTTAAATCGTCGATATCTTCTAAACTAAGCGTCTAATCGACAAAAGAGCCTTAATTCGTGGCCACTTGTTTCTTGGGCCAAAAAAGTTGAAATTTCTTATAAAAACTTAAATCGTCGATATCTTCTAAACTAATTCGTGATTACCAGTTTCCTGCATCAAAAAAGTTGGAATTTCTTATAACAACTTAAATCGTCGATATCTTCTAAACTAAGCGTCTAATCGACAAAAGAGCCTTAATTCGTAACCACTTGTTTCCTGGGCCAAAAAAGTTGGAATTTTTTATAAAAACTTAAAGCGTCATTATCTTCTAAACTAAGCGTCTAATCGCCAAAAGAGCCTTAATTCGCGACCACTTGTTTCCTGGGCCAAAAAAGTTGGAATTTTTTATAAAAACTTAAATCGTCGATATCTTCTAAACTAAGCGTCTAATCGACAAAAGAGCCTTAATTCGTGACCACTTGTTTCCTGGGACAAAAAAGCTGGAATTTTTTATAAAAACTTAAAGCGTCGATATCTTCTAAACTAAGCGTCTAATCGACAAAAGAGCCTTAATTCGTGATCACTTGTTTCCTGGGTTAAAGAAGTACGAATTTCTTTTAAAAACTTAAATCGGCAATATATTCTAAACTAAGCGTCTAATCGACAAAAGAGCCTTAATTCGTGATCACTACTTTCCTGGGCCAAAAAAGCTGGAATTTCTTTTAAAAACTTAAATCGTCGATATCTTCTAAACTAAGCGTCTAATCGACAAAAGAGCCTTAATTCGTGACCACTTGTTTCCTGGGCCAAAAAAGTTGGAATTTTTTATAAAAACTTAAATCGTCGATATCTTCTAAACTAAGCGCCTAATCGACAAAAGAGCCTTAATTCGTGACCACATGTTTCCTGGGCCAAAAAAGTTGGAATTTCTTATAAAAACTTAAATCGTCGATATCTTCTAAACTAAGCGTCTAATCGACAAAAGATGGTTAGCTTACTAACCACTGTGACTATAGTACATTCTAAATAATCTGTTTTTTCACATAATTTTCTGTTATGTATATAAATAGAATGACGCGCGTACTGAATGAGCAAGACATCGTAGATATTTTGAATGCAGATATACCTTCCGATGGTGAAAGTTTGTGTAGTTTCCAATCAGACGAAGAAATAAATCATGACCAAGAAACCGATTTGATGGTACTCGGCGACATGCCTGCAGAAATGCAGTCAGAACTTGAGGGTTCTTTTGAATTGGATGATAATATTCCTTTATCAAATTTTGATACTTCTTCCGCTGGTCAGTTACCTAGTATGAGCTCCGGAGTGTCGCAACCAAAGTGGAAAAAAAATTATCGGATGGAAGAACTGTGTGAATATACAGGAGGCGGAGGTATCCCTGATGATATATTAGAAATAGAGAATATAACACCAACAAAATTATTCCATATGTTTTGGACACCAGATTTGACTGAAAAAATCTCTTTTCAAACAAATTTGTATGCTACACAGAAAGGAGCACCTTTTACACCTACTACACCTGAAGAAATAGAAGTATTTCTAGCTCTCAATTTAGTTATGGGTATAAAAAGATTACCAAGCTACAAAGATTACTGGTCTTCTGCAAAGTTCCACTATGCATACGCCCCAATAAGACATGTTTCTCTGATTTTCATCGAAAATAATTTTTTTTTATTTGATTTTATTTTGTTGCAACCGCTACGGTGGTTAGTTAACTAACCACCCTATATTCCAAAAGCCTGAAGCAAAACTTTATTTTTTTCTTTTATTTTATAATAAATAAACCTATATTAAACCAAAAAAACAGTTGTTTTGTTTATGAAATAAAAATTGTAAAACTGTGGCCCAAAGAGTTAAAGAAACTTAAATCGTCGATATCTTCTAAACTAAGCGTCTAATCGACAAAAGAGCCTTAATTCATGATCACTTGTTTCCTGGGCCAAAAAAGTTGGAATTTCTTATAAAAATTTAAATCTTTGATATCTTCTAAACTAAGCGTCTAATCGACAAAAGAGCCTTAATTCGTGACCTCTTGTTTCCTGGGTCAAAAAAGTTGGAATTTCTTATAAAAACGTCAATCGTCGATATCTTCTAAACTAAGCGTCTAATCGACAAAATAACCTTAATTCGTGACCACTTGTTTCCTGGGGTTGAAATTTCTTATAAAAGCTTAAATCGTCGATATCTTCTAAACTAAGCGTCTAATCGACAAAAGAGCCTTAATTCGTGACCACTTGTTTCCTGGGCCAAAAAAGCTGGAATTTCTTATAAAAACTTAAATCGTCGATATCTTCTAAACTAAGCGTTTAATCGACAAAAGAGCCTTAATTTGTGACCACTTATTTCCTGGGCCAAAAAAGTTGGAATTTCTTATAAAAACTTAAATCGTCGATATCTTCTAAACTAAACGTCTAATCGACAAAAGAGCCATAATTCGTGATCACTTGGCCAAAAAAAGCTGGAATTTCTTATAAAAACTTAAATCGTCGATATCTTCTAAACTAAGCGTCTAATCGACAAAAGAGCCTTAATTCGTGACCACGTGTTTCTTGGGCCAAAAAAGTTGGAATTTCTTATAAAAACTTAAATCGTCGATATCTTCTAAACTAAGCGTCTAATCGACAAAAGAGCCTTAACTCGTGACCACTTGTTTCCTGGGCCAAAAATAATTTCTTATAAAAACTTAAATCGTCGATATCTTCTAAACTAAGCATCTAATCGACAAAAGAGCCTTAATTCGTGACCACTTGTTTCCTGGTCCAAAAAAGCTGGAATTTCTTATAAAAACTTAAATCGTCGATATCTTCTAAACTAAGCGTCTAATCGACAAAAGAGCCTTAATTCGTGACCACTTGTTTCCTCTGCCAAAAAAGTTGAAATTTCTTATAAAAACTTAAACCGTCGATATCTTCTAAACTAAGCGTCTAATCGACAAAAGAGCCTTAATTCGTGACACTTGGCCAAAAAAAGCTGGAATTTCTTATAAGAATTAAAATCTTCGATATCTTCTAAACTAAGCATCTAATCGACAAAAGAGCCTTAATTCGTGACCACTTGTTTCCTGGGCCAAAAAAGTTGGAATTTCTTATAAAAACTTCAATCGTCGGTATCTTCTAAACTAAGCGTCTAATCGACAAAAGAGCCCTAATTCGTGACCACGTGTTTCCTGGGCCAAAAAAGTTGGAATTTCTTATAAAAACTTAAATCGTCGATATCTTCTAAACTAAGCGTCTAATCGACAAAAGAGCCTTAACTCGTGACCACTTGTTTCCTGGGCCAAAAAAGTTGGAATTTCTTAAAAAACTTCAATCGTCGAAATCATCTAAACTAAGCTTCTAATCGACAAAAGAGCCTTAATTCGTGACCACTTGTTTCCTGGGCCAAAAAAGCTGGAATTTCTTATAAAAACTTAAATCGTCGATATCTTCTAAACTAAGCGTCTAATCAACAAAAGAGCCTTAATTCGTGACTACTTGTTTCCTGGGCCAAACAAGTTTAAATTTTTTATAAAAACTTAAATCGTCGATATCTTCTAAACTAAGCGTCTAATCGACAAAAGAGCCTTAATTCGTGACCACGTGTTTCCTGGGCCAAAAAAGTTGGAATTTCTTATAAAAATTTCAATCGTCGATATCTTCTAAACTAAGCGTCTAATCGACAAAAGAGCCTTAATTCGTGACCACTTGTTTCCTGGGCCAAAAAAAGCTGGAATTTCTTATAAAAACTTAAATCGTCGATATCTTCTAAACTAAGCGTCTAATCGAAAAAGAGCCTTAATTCGTGACCACCTGTTTCCTGGGCCAAAAAAGTTGAAATTTCTTATAAAAACTTAAATAGTCGATATCTTCTAAACTAAGCGTCTAATCGACAAAAGAGCCTTAATTCGTGACCACTTGTTTCCTGGGCCAAAAAAGCTGGAATTTCTTATAAAAACTTCAATCGTCGATATCTTCTAAACTAAGCGTCTAATCGACAAAAGAGCCTTAATTCGTGACCACGTGTTTGCTGGGCCAAAAAAGTTGGAATTTCTTATAAAAACTTAAATAGTCGATATCTTCTAAACTAAGCGTCTAATCGACAAAAGAGCCTTAATTCGTGACCACTTGTTTCCTGGGCCAAAAAAGTTGGAATTTCTTATAAAAACTTAAATCGTCGATATCTTCTAAACTAAGCGTCTAATCGACAAAAGAGCCTTAATTCGTGACCACGTGTTTCCTGGGCCAAAAAAGTTTTAATTTCTTATAAAAACTTAAATCGTCGATATCTTCTAAACTAAGCGTCTAATCGACAAAAGAGCCTTAATTCGTGACCACGTGATTCCTGGGCCAAAAAAGTTTGAATTTCTTTTAAAAACTTAAATCGGCAATATCTTCTAAACTAAGCGTCTAATCGACAAAAGAGCCTTTATTCGTGATCACTACTTTCCTGGGCCAAAAAAGCTGGAATTTCTTTTAAATACTTAAATCGTCGATATCTTCTAAACTAAGCGTCTAATCGACAAAAGAGCCTTAATTTGTGGCCACTTGTTTCCTGGGCCAAAAAAGCTGGAATTTTTTATAAATATCTTCTAAACTAAGCGTCTAATCGACAAAAGATCCTTAATTCGTGGCCACTTGTTTTTTGGGCCAAAAAAGTTGAAATTTCTTATAAAAACTTAAATCGTCGATATCTTCTAAACTAAGCGTCTAATCGACAAAAGAGCCTTAATTCGTGGCCACTTGTTTCTTGGGCCAAAAAAGTTGAAATTTCTTATAAAAACTTAAATCGTCGATATCTTCTAAACTAATTCGTGATTACCAGTTTCCTGCATCAAAAAAGTTGGAATTTCTTATAACAACTTAAATCGTCGATATCTTCTAAACTAAGCGTCTAATCGACAAAAGAGCCTTAATTCGTAACCACTTGTTTCCTGGGCCAAAAAAGTTGGAATTTCTTATAAAAACTTAAAGCGTCATTATCTTCTAAACTAAGCGTCTAATCGCCAAAAGAGCCTTAATTCGCGACCACTTGTTTCCTGGGCCAAAAAAGTTGGAATTTTTTATAAAAACTTAAATCGTCGATATCTTGTAAACTAAGCGTCTAATCGACAAAAGAGCCTTAATTCGTGATCACTTGTTTCCTGGGTTAAAGAAGTACGAATTTCTTTTAAAAACTTAAATCGGCAATATATTCTAAACTAAGCGTCTAATCGACAAAAGAGCCTTAATTCGTGATCACTACTTTCCTGGGCCAAAAAAGCTGGAATTTCTTTTAAAAACTTAAATCGTCGATATCTTCTAAACTAAGCGTCTAATCGACAAAAGAGCCTTAATTCGTGACCACTTGTTTCCTGGGCCAAAAAAGTTGGAATTTTTTATAAAAACTTAAATCGTCGATATCTTCTAAACTAAGCGCCTAATCGACAAAAGAGCCTTAATTCGTGACCACATGTTTCCTGGGCCAAAAAAGTTGGAATTTCTTATAAAAACTTAAATCGTCGATATCTTCTAAACTAAGCGTCTAATCGACAAAAGAGCCTTAATTTGTGGCCGCTTGTTTCCTGGGCCAAAAAAGCTGGAATTTTTTATAAAGACTTAAAGCGTCGATATCTTCTAAACTAAGCGTCTAATCTACAAAAGAGCCTGAATTCGTGATTACTTGTTTCCTGGGCCAAAAAAGTTGAAATTTCTTATAAAAACTTAAATCGTCGATATCTTTTAAACTAAGCGTCTAATCGACAAAAGAAGCTTAATTCGTAACCACTTGTTTCCTGGGCCAAAAAAGTTGGAATTTTTTATAAAAACTTAAAGCGTCATTATCTTCTAAACTAAGCGTCTAATCGCCAAAAGAGCCTTAATTCGTGACCACTTGTTTCCTGGGCCAAAAAAGTTGGAATTTTATATATAAAAACTTAAATCGTCGATATCTTCTAAACTAAGCGCCTAATCGACAAAAGAGCCTTAATTTGTTTCCTGGGCCAAAAAAGCTGGAATTTTTTATAAAAACTTAAAACGTCGATATCTTCTAAACTAAGCGTCTAATCGACAAAAGAGCCTTAATTCGTGACCACTTGTTTCCTGGCCCAAAAAAGTTGGAATTTTTTATAAAAACTTAAATCGTCGATATCTTCTAAACTAAGCGTCTAATCGAAAAAAGAGCCTTAATTCGTGACTACTTGTTTCCTGGCCCAAAAAAGTTGAAATTTCATATAAAAACTTAAATCGTCGATATCTTCTAAACTAAGCGTCTAATCGACAAAAGAGCCTGAATTCGTGATTACTTGTTTCCTGGGCCAAAAAAGTTGGAATTTCTTTTAAAAACGTAAATCGTCGATATCTTCTAAACTAAGCGTCTAATCGACAAAAGAGCCTTAATTCGTGACCACTTGTTTCCAGGGCTAAAAAAGTTGGAATTTCTTTTACAAACTTAAATCGTCGATATCTTCTAAACTAAGCGTCTAATCGACAAAAGAGCCTGAATTCGTGATTACTTGTTTCCTGGGCCAAAAAAGTTGAAATTTCTTATAAAAACTTAAATCGTCGATATCTTTTAAACTAAGCGTCTAATCGACAAAAGAAGCTTAATTCGTAACCACTTGTTTCCTGGGCCAAAAAAGTTGGAATTTTTTATAAAAACTTAAAGCGTCATTATCTTCTAAACTAAGCGTCTAATCGCCAAAAGAGCCTTAATTCGTGACCACTTGTTTCCTGGGCCAAAAAAGTTGAAATTTCTTATAAAAACTTAAATCGTCGATATCTTCTAAACTAAGCGTCTAATCGACAAAAGAGCCTTAATTCGTGACCACTTGTTTCCTGGGCCAAAAAAGTTGAAATTTCTTATAAAAACTTAAATCGTCGATATCTTCTAAACTAAGCGTCTAATCGACAAAAGAGCCTTAATTCGTGACCACTTGTTTCCTGGGCCAAAAAAGCTGGAATTTTTTATAAAAACTTAAAGCGTCGATATATTCTAAACTAAGCGTCTAATCGACAAAATAGCCTTAATTCGTGACCATTTGTTTCCTGGGCCAAAAAAGCTGGAATTTTTTATAAAAACTTAAAGCGTCGATATCTTCTAAACTAAGCGTCTAATCGACAAAATAGCCTTAATTCGTGACCACTTGTTTCCTGGGCCAAAAAAGCTGGAATTTTTTATAAAAACTTAAATCGTCGATATCTTCTAAACTAAGCGTCTAAACGACAAAATAGCCTTAATTCGTGACCACTTGTTTCCTGGGCCAAAAAAGTTGGAATTTTTTATAAAAACTTAAATCGGCAATATCTTCTAAACTAAGCGTCTAATCGACAAAAGAGCCTTTATTCGTGATCACTACTTTCCTGGGCCAAAAAAGCTGGAATTTCTTTTAAAAACTTAAATCGTCGATATCTTCCAAACTAAGCGTCTAATCGACAAAAGAGCCTTAATTCGTGACCACTTGTTTCCTGGGCCAAAAAAGTTGGAATTTTTTATAAAAACTAAAATCGTCGATATTTTCTAAACTAAGCGCCTAATCGACAAAAGAGCCTTAATTCGTGACCACTTGTTTCCTGGGCCAAAAAAGTTGGAATTTCCTATAAAAACTTAAATCGTCGATATCTTCTAAACTAAGCGTCTAATCGCCAAAAGAGCCTTAATTCGTGACCACTTGTTTCCAAAAAAGATGAAATTTCTTATAAAAACTTAAATCGTCGATATCTTCTAAACTAAGCGTCTAATCGACAAAAGAGCCTTAATTCGTGACCACTTGTTTCCTGGGCCAAAAAAGCTGGAATTTTTTATAAAAACTAAAATCGTCGATATTTTCTAAACTAAGCGCCTAATCGACAAAAGAGCCTTAATTCGTGACCACTTGTTTCCTGGGCTAAAAAAGTTGGAATTTCCTATAAAAACTTAAATCGTCGATATCTTCTAAACTAAGCGCCTAATCGACAAAAGAGCCTTAATTCGTGACCACTTGTTTCCTGGGCCAAAAAAGTTGGAATTTCTTTTAAAAACTTAAATCGTCGATATCTTCTAAACTAAGCGTCTAATCGAAAAAAGAGCCTTAATTCGTGACTACTTGTTTCCTGGCCCAAAAAAGTTGAAATTTCATATAAAAACTTAAATCGTCGATATCTTCTAAACTAAGCGTCTAATCGACAAAAGAGCCTGAATTCGTGATTACTTGTTTCCTGGGCCAAAAAAGTTGGAATTTCTTTTAAAAACTTAAATCGTCGATATCTTCTAAACTAAGCGTCTAATCGACAAAAGAGCCTTAATTCGTGACCACTTGTTTCCAGGGCTAAAAAAGTTGGAATTTCTTTTACAAACTTAAATCGTCGATATCTTCTAAACTAAGCGTCTAATCGAAAAAAGAGCCTTAATTCGTGACTACTTGTTTCCTGGCCCAAAAAAGTTGAAATTTCATATAAAAACTTAAATCGTCGATATCTTCTAAACTAAGCGTCTAATCGACAAAAGAGCCTGAATTCGTGATTACTTGTTTCCTGGGCCAAAAAAGTTGGAATTTCTTTTAAAAACTTAAATCGTCGATATCTTCTAAACTAAGCGTCTAATCGACAAAAGAGCCTTAATTCGTGACCACTTGTTTCCAGGGCTAAAAAAGTTGGAATTTCTTTTACAAACTTAAATCGTCGATATCTTCTAAACTAAGCGTCTAATCGACAAAAGAGCCTTAATTCGTGACCACTTGTTTCCTGGGCCAAAAAAGCTGGAATTTTTTATAAAAACTTAAAGCGTCGATATATTCTAAACTAAGCGTCTAATCGACAAAATAGCCTTAATTCGTGACCATTTGTTTCCTGGGCCAAAAAAGCTGGAATTTTTTATAAAAACTTAAAGCGTCGATATCTTCTAAACTAAGCGTCTAATCGACAAAATAGCCTTAATTCGTGACCACTTGTTTCCTGGGCCAAAAAATCTGGAATTTTTTATAAAAACTAAAATCGTCGATATTTTCTAAACTAAGCGCCTAATCGACAAAAGAGCCTTAATTCGTGACCACTTGTTTCCTGGGCTAAAAAAGTTGGAATTTCCTATAAAAACTTAAATCGTCGATATCTTCTAAACTAAGCGCCTAATCGACAAAAGAGCCTTAATTCGTGACCACTTGTTTCCTGGGCCAAAAAAGTTGGAATTTCTTTTAAAAACTTAAATCGTCGATATCTTTTAAACTAAGCGTCTAATCGACAATAGAGCCTTAATTCGTGACCACTTGTTTCCTGGGCCAAAAAAGTTGGAATTTATTATAAAAACTTAAAGCGTCGATATATTCCAAACTAAGCGTCTAATCGACAAAAGAGCCTTAATTAGTGACCACTTGTTTCCTGGGCTTAAAAAGTTGGAATTTCTTTTACAAACTTAAATCGTCGATATCTTCTTAACTAAGCGTCTAATCGACAAAAGAGCCTTAATTCGTTACCACTTGTTTCCTGGGCCAAAAAAGCTGGAATTTTTTATAAAAACTTAAATTGTTGATATCTTCTAAACTAAGCGTCTAATCGACAAAAGAGCCTTAATTCGTGACCACTTGTTTCCTGGGCTAAAAAAGTTGGAATTTCTTTTACAAACTTAAATCGTCGATATCTTCTAAACTAAGCGTCTAATCGACAAAAGAGCCTTAATTCGTGACCACTTGTTTGCTGGGCCAAAAAAGTTGGAATTTTTTATAAAAACTTAAATCGTCGACATCTTCTAAATTAAGCGTCTAATCGACAAAAGAGCCTTAATTCGTGGCTACTTGTTTCCTGGGCCAGAAAAGTTGAAATTTCATATAAAAACTTAAATCGTCGATATCTTCTAAACTAAGAGTCTAATCGACAAAAGAGCCTTAATTCGTGACCACTTGTTTCCTGGGCTAAAAAAGTTGGGATTTCTTTTACAAACTTAAATCGTCGATATCTTCTAAACTAAGCGTCTAATCGACAAAAGAGCCTTAATTCGTGACCACTTGTTTCCTGGGCCAAAAAAGCTGGAATTTTTTATAAAAACTTTAAGCGTCGATATATTCTAAACTAAGCGTCTAATCGACAAAAGAGCCTTAATTCGTGACCACTTGTTTCCTGGGGCAAAAAAGCTGGAATTTCTGATAAAAACTTAAATCGTCGATATCTTCTAAACTAAGCGTTTAATCGACAAAAGATCCTTAATTCCACTTGTTTCTTGGGCCAAAAAAGTTGGATTTTTTTATAAAAACTAAAATCGTCGATATCTTCTAAACTAAGCGCCTAATCGACAAAAGAGCCTTAATTTGTGACCACTTGTTTCCTGGGCCAAAAAAGTTGGAATTTATTATAAAAACTTAAAGCGTCGATATATTCCAAACTAAGCGTCTAATCAACAAAAGAGCCATATAAAAACTTAAATCGTCGATATCTTCTAAACTAAGAGTCTAATCGACAAAAGAGCCTTAATTCGTGACCACTTGTTTCCTGGGCTAAAAAAGTTGGGATTTCTTTTACAAACTTAAATCGTCGATATCTTCTAAACTAAGCGTCTAATCGACAAAAGAGCCTTAATTCGTGACCACTTGTTTCCTGGGCCAAAAAAGCTGGAATTTTTTATAAAAACTTTAAGCGTCGATATATTCTAAACTAAGCGTCTAATCGACAAAAGAGCCTTAATTCGTGACCACTTGTTTCCTGGGGCAAAAAAGCTGGAATTTCTGATAAAAACTTAAATCGTCGATATCTTCTAAACTAAGCGTTTAATCGACAAAAGATCCTTAATTCCACTTGTTTCTTGGGCCAAAAAAGTTGGATTTTTTTATAAAAACTAAAATCGTCGATATCTTCTAAACTAAGCGCCTAATCGACAAAAGAGCCTTAATTTGTGACCACTTGTTTCCTGGGCCAAAAAAGTTGGAATTTATTATAAAAACTTAAAGCGTCGATATATTCCAAACTAAGCGTCTAATCAACAAAAGAGCCTTAATTCGTGACCACTTGTTTCCTGGGCCAAAAAAGTTGAAATTTTTTATAAAAACTTAAAGCGTCATTATCTTCTAAACTAAGCGTCTAATCGCCAAAAGAGCCTTAATTCGTGACCACTTGTTTCCTGGGGCAAAAAAGCTGGAATTTCTTATAAAAACTTAAATCGTCGATATCTTCTAAACTAAGCGTTTAATCGACAAAAGATCCTTAATTCGTGGCCACTTGTTTCTTGGGCCAAAAAAGTTGGAATTTCTTATATCAACTTAAATCGTCGATATCTTCTAAACTAAGCGTCTAATCGCCAAAAGAGCCTTAATTCGTGACCACTTGTTTCCTGGGCCAAAAAAGCTGGAATTTTTTATAAAAACTTAAAGCGTCGATATCTTCTAAACTAAGCGTCTAATCGACAAAAGAGCCTTAATTCGTGACCACTTGTTTCCTGGGCCAAAAAAGCTGGAATTTTTTATAAAAGCTTAAATCGTCGATATCTTCTAAACTAAGCGTCTAATCGACAAAAGAGCCTTAATTCGTGATCACTTGTTTCCTGGGCTAAAGAAGTACGAATTTCTTTTAAAAACTTAAATCGGCAATATCTTCTAAACTAAGCGTCTAATCGCCAAAAGAGCCTTTATTCGTGATCACTACTTTCCTGGGCCAAAAAAGCTGGAATTTTTTATAAAAACTTAAATTGTTGATATCTTCTAAACTAAGCGTCTAATCGACAAAAGAGCCTTAGTTCCTGACCACTTGTTTCCTGGGCTAAAAAAGTTGGAATTTCTTTTACAAACTTAAATCGTCGACATCTTCTAAACTAAGCGTCTAATCGACAAAAGAGCCTTAATTCGTGACCACTTGTTTCCTGGGCCAAAAAAGTTGGAATTTTTTATAAAAACTTAAATCGCCGATATCTTCTAAATTAAGCGTCTAATCGACAAAAGAGCCTTAATTCGTGACTACTTGTTTCCTGGGCCAAAAAAGTTGAAATTTCATATAAAAACTTAAATCGTCGATATCTTCTAAACTAAGCGTCTAATCGACAAAAGAGCCTGAATTCGTGATTACTTGTTTCCTGGGCCAAAAAAGTTGGAATTTCTTTTAAAAACTTAAATCGTCGATATCTTCTAAACTAAGCGTCTAATCGACAAAAGAGCCTTAATTCGTGACCACTTGTTTCCTGGGCTAAAAAAGTTGGGATTTCTTTTACAAACTTAAATCGTCGATATCTTCTAAACTAAGCGTCTAATCGACAAAAGAGCCTTAATTCGTGACCACTTGTTTCCTGGGCCAAAAAAGCTGGAATTTTTTATAAAAACTTTAAGCGTCGATATATTCTAAACTAAGCGTCTAATCGACAAAAGAGCCTTAATTCGTGACCACTTGTTTCCTGGGCCAAAAAAGCTGGAATTTTTTATAAAAACTTTAAGCGTCGATATATTCTAAACTAAGCGTCTAATCGACAAAAGAGCCTTAACTCGTGACCACTTGTTTCCTGGGGCAAAAAAGCTGGAATTTCTTATAAGAACTTAAATCGTCGATATCTTCTAAACTAAGCGTTTAATCGACAAAAGATCCTTAATTCGTGGCCACTTGTTTCTTGGGCCAAAAAAGTTAAAATTTCTTATAAAAACTTAAATCGTCGATATCTTCTAAACTAATTCGTGATTACTAGTTTCCTGAACCAAAAAAGTTGGAATTTCATATAAAAACTTAAATCGTCGATATCTTCTAAACTAAGCGTCTAATCGCCAAAAGAGCCTTAATTCGTGGCCACTTGTTTCCTGGGCCAAAAAAGTTGAAATTTCTTATAAAAACTTAAATCGTCGATATCTTTTAAACTAAGCGTCTAATCGACAAAAAAAACCTTAATTCGTAACCACTTGTTTCCTAGGCCAAAAAAGTTGGAATGTTTTATAAAAACTTAAAGCGTCATTATCTTCTAAACTAATCGTCTAATCGCCAAAAGAGCCTTAATTCGTGACCCCTTGTTTCCTGGGCCAAAAAAGTTGGAATTTCTTATAAAAACTTAAATCGTCGATATCTTCTAAACTAAGCGTCTAATCGACAAAAGAGCCTTAATTCGTGACCACTTGTTTCCTGGGCCAAAAAAGTTGGAATTTTTTATAAAAACTTAAATCGTCGATATCTTCTAAACTAAGCGTCTAATCGAAAAAAGAGCCTTAATTCGTGACTACTTGTTTCCTGGCCCAAAAAAGTTGAAATTTCATATAAAAACTTAAATCGTCGATATCTTCTAAACTAAGCGTCTAATCGACAAAAGAGCCTGAATTCGTGATTACTTGTTTCCTGGGCCAAAAAAGTTGGAATTTCTTTTAAAAACTTAAATCGTCGATATCTTCTAAACTAAGCGTCTAATCGACAAAAGAGCCTTAATTCGTGACCACTTGTTTCCAGGGCTAAAAAAGTTGGAATTTCTTTTACAAACTTAAATCGTCGATATCTTCTAAACTAAGCGTCTAATCGACAAAAGAGCCTGAATTCGTGATTACTTGTTTCCTGGGCCAAAAAAGTTGGAATTTCTTTTAAAAACTTAAATCGTCGATATCTTCTAAACTAAGCGTCTAATCGACAAAAGAGCCTTAATTCGTGACCACTTGTTTCCAGGGCTAAAAAAGTTGGAATTTCTTTTACAAACTTAAATCGTCGATATCTTCTAAACTAAGCGTCTAATCGAAAAAAGAGCCTTAATTCGTGACTACTTGTTTCCTGGCCCAAAAAAGTTGAAATTTCATATAAAAACTTAAATCGTCGATATCTTCTAAACTAAGCGTCTAATCGACAAAAGAGCCTTAATTCGTGACCACTTGTTTCCTGGGCCAAAAAAGTTGGAATTTTTTATAAAAACTTAAAGCGTCATTATCTTCTAAACTAAGCGTCTAATCGACAAAAGAGCCTTAACTCGTGACCACTTGTTTCCTGGGGCAAAAAAGTTGGAATTTCTTTTAAAAACTTAAATCGGCAATATCTTCTAAACTACGCGTCTAATCGACAAAAGAGCCTTTATTCGTGATCACTTGTTTCCTGGGCTAAAAGAGTTGGAATTTCTTTTAAAAACTTAAATCGGCAATATCTTCTAAACTAAGCGTCTAATCGACAAAAGAGCCTTTATTCGTGATCACTACTTTCCTGGGCCAAAAAAGTTGAAATTTCTTTTAAAACTTAAATCGTCGATATCTTCTAAACTAAGCGTCTAATCGCCAAAAGAGCCTTAATTCGTGACCACTTGTTTCCTGGGCCAAAAGAGTTGAAATTTCTTATAAAAATTTAAGTCGTCGTTATCTTCTAAACTAAGCGTCTAATCGACAAAAGAGCCTTAATTCGTGACCACTTGTTTCCTGGGCCAAAAAAGCTGGAATATTTTATAAAAATTTAAAGCGTCGATATCTTCTAAACTAAGCGTCTAATCGACAAAAGAGCCTTAATTCGTGACCACTTGTTTCCTGGGCCAAAAAAGCTGGAATTTTTTATAAAAACTTTAAGCGTCGATATATTCTAAGCTAAGCGTCTAATCGACAAAAGAGCCTTAATTCGTAACCACTTGTTTCCTGGGCCAAAAAAGCTGGAATTTTTTATAAAAACTTTAAGCGTCGATATATTCTAAACTAAGCGACAAAAGAGCCTTAATTCGTGACCACTTGTTTCCTGGGACAAAAAAGCTGAAATTTCTTATAAAAACTTAAATCGTCGATATCTTCTAAACTAAGCGTCTAATCGACAAAAGAGCCTTAATTCGTTACCACTTGTTTCCTGGCCCAAAAAAGTTGAAATTTCATATAAAAACTTAAATCGTCGATATCTTCTAAACTAAGCGTCTAATCGACAAAAGAGCCTGAAATCGTGATTACTTCTTTCCTGGGCCAAAAAAGTTGGAATTTTTTTTTAAAAACTTAAATCGTCGATATCTTCTAAACTAAGCGTCTAATCGACAAAAGAGCCTTAATTCGTGACCACTTGTTTCCTGGGCCAAAAAAGTTGGAATTTCATATAAAAACTTAAATCGTCGATATCTTCTAAACTAAGCGTCTAATCGACAAAAGAGCCTGGATTCGTGATTACTTGTTTCCTGGGCCAAAAAAGTTGGAATTTCTTTTAAAAACTTAAATCTTCGATATCTTCTAAACTAAGCGTCTAATCGACAAAAGAGCCTTAATTCGTGACCACTTGTTTCCTGGGCCAAAAAAGCTGGAATTTTTTATAAAAACTTTAAGCGTCGATATATTCTAAACTAATCGTCTAATCGACAAAAGAGCCTTAATTCGTGACCACTTGTTTCCTGGGGCAAAACAGCAGGAATTTCTTATAAAAACTTAAATCGTCGATATCTTCTAAACTAAGCGTTTAATCGACAAAAGATCCTTAATTCGTGGCCACTTGTTTCTTGGGCCAAAAAAGTTGAAATTTCTTATAAAAACTTAAATCGTCGATATCTTCTTAACTAAGCGTCTACTCGACAAAAGAGCCTTAATTCGTGACCAGTTGTTTCCTGGGCCAAAAAGTTGGAATTTCTATAAAAAATTTAAATCGGCAATATCTTCTAAACTAAGCGTCTAATCGACAAAAGAGCCTTTATTCGTGATCACTACTTTCCTGGGCCAAAAAAGCTGGAATTTCTTTTAAAAACTTAAATCGTCGATATCTTCTAAACTAAGCGTCTAATCGACAAAAGAGCCTTAATTCGTGACCACTTGTTTCCTGGGCCAAAAAAGTTGGAATTTTTTATAAAAATTTAATTGTTGATATCTTCTAAACTAAGCCTCTAATCGACAAAAGAGCCTTAATTCGTAACCACTTGTTTCCTGGGCCAAAAAAGCTGGAATTTTTTATAAAAACTTAAAGCGTCATTATCTTCTAAACTAAGCCTCTATTCGCCAAAAGAGCCTTAATTCGTGACCACTTGTTTCCTGGGCCAAAAAAGTTGAAATTTCTTATAAAACTTAAATCGTCGATATCTTCTAAACTTAGCGTCTAATCGACAAAAGAGCCTTAATTCGTGACCACTTGTTTCCTGGGGCAAAAAAGCTGGAATTTCTTATAATAACTTAAATCGTCGATATCTTCTAAACTAAGCGTTTAATCGACAAAAGATCCTTAATTCGTGGCCACTTGTTTCTTGGGCCAAAAAAGTTGAAATTTCTTATAAAAATTTAAATCGTCGATATCTTCTAAACTAATTCGTGATTACTAGTTTCCTGGACCAAAAAAGTTGGAGTTTCTTATATCAACTTAAATCGTCGATATCTTCTAAACTAAGCGTCTAATCGCCAAAAGAGCCTTAATTCGTGACCACTTGTTTCCTGGGCCAAAAAAGTTGAAATTTCTTATAAAAACTTAAATCGTCGATATCTTCTAAACTAAGCGTCTAATCGACAAAAGAGCCTTAATTCGTGACCACTTGTTTCCTGGGCCAAAAAAGTTGGAATTTTTTATAAAAACTTAAAGCGTCATTATCTTCTAAACTAAGCGTCTAATCGCCAAAAGAGCCTTAATTCGTGACCACTTGTTTCCTGGGCCAAAAAAGTTGAAATTTCTTATAAAAATTTAAATCGTCGATATCTTCTAAACTTAGCGTCTAATCGACAAAAGAGCCTTAATTCGTGACCACTTGTTTCCTGGGCCAAAAAAGCTGGAATTTTTTATAAAAACTTAAAGCATCGATATCTTCTAAACTAAGCGTCTAATCGACAAAAGAGCCTTAATTCGTGATCACTTGTTTCCTGGGCTAAAAAAGTTGGAATTTCTTTTAAAAACTTAAAGCGTCATTATCTTCTAAACTAAGCGTCTAATCGCCAAAAGAGCCTTAATTCGTGACCACTTGTTTCCTGGGCCAAAAAAGTTGTAATTTATTATAAAAACTTAAATCGTCGATATTTTCTAAACTAAGCGTCTAATCGACAAAAGAGCCTTAATTCTTGTTTCCTGGGCCAAAAAAGCTGTAATTTTTATAAAAACTTAAAGCGTCGATATCTTCTAAACTAAGCGTCTAATCGACAAAAGAGCCTTAATTCGTGACCACTTGTTTCCTGGGCCAAAAAAGTTGAAATTTCGATATCTTCTAAACTAAGCGTCTAATCGACAAAAGAGCCTGAATTCGTGATTGCTTGTTTTCTGGGCCAAAAAAGCTGGAATTTTTTATAAAAACTTAAAGCGTCGATATCTTCTAAACTAAGCGTCTAATCGACAAAAGAGGCTTAATTCGTGATCACTTGTTTCCTGGGCTAAAAAAGTTGGAATTTCTTTTAAAAATTTAAATCGGCAATATCTTCTAAACTAAGCGTCTAATCGACAAAAGAGCCTTTATTCGTGATCACTACTTTCCTGGGCCAAAAAAGCTGGAATTTCTTTTAAAATCTTAAATCGTCGATATCTTCTAAACTAAGCGTCTAATCGACAAAAGAGCCTTAATTCGTGACCACTTGTTTCCTGGGCTAAAAAAGTTGGAATTTTTTATAGAAACTTAAATCGTCGATATCTTCTAAACTAAGCGTCGACAAAAGAGCCTGAATTCGTGATTACTTGTTTCCTGGGCCAAAAAAGTTGGAATTTCTTTTACAAACCTTAATAGTCGATATCTTCTAAACTAAGCGTCTAATCGACAAAAGAGCCTTAATTCGTGACCACTTATTTCCTGGGCTAAAAAAGTTGGAATTTCTTTTACAAACCTTAATAGTCGATATCTTCTAAACTAAGCGTCTAATCGACAAAAGAGCCTTAATTCGTGAACCACTTGTTTCCTGGGCCAAAAAGTTGGAATTTTTTATAAAAACTTAAATCGTCGATATCTTCTAAACTAAGCGTCTAATCGACAAAAGAGCCTTAATTCGTGACTACTTGTTTCATGGGCCAAAAAAGTTGAAATTTCATATAAAAACTTACATCGTCGATATCTTCTAAACTAAAGAGCCTGAATTCGTGATTACTTGTTTCCTGGGCCAAAAAAGTTGGAATTTCTTTTAAAAACTTAAATCGTCGATATCTTCTAAACTAAGCGTCTAATCGACAAAAGAGCCTTAAATCGTGACCACTTGTTTCCTGGGCTAAAAAAGTTGGAATTTCTTTTACAAACTTAAATCGTCGATATCTTCTAAACTAAGCGTCTAATCGACAAAAGAGCCTTAATTCGTGACCACTTGTTTCCTGGGCCAAAAAAGCTGGAATTTTTTATAAAAACTTCAAGCGTCGATATATTCTAAACTAAGCGTCTAATCGACAAAAGAGCCTTAATTCGTGACCACTTGTTTCCTGGGGCAAAAAAGCTGGAATTTCTTATAAAAACTTAAATCGTCGATATCCTCTAAACTAAGCGTTTAATCGACAAAAGAATTTGGAATTTTTTAAAAAACTTAAATCGTCGATATCTTCTAAACTAAGCGTCTACTCGACAAAAGAGCCTTAATTCGTGACCACTTGTTTCTTGGGCCAAAAAAGTTGGAATTTCTTATAAAAACTTAAATCGTCGATATCTTCTAAACTAAGCGTCTAATCGACAAAAGAGCCTTAATTCGTGACCACTTGTTTCTTGGGCCAAAAAAGTTGGAATTTATTATAAAAACTTAAATTGTTGATATCTTATAAACTAAGCGTCTAATCGACAAAAGAGCCTTAATTCGTGATCACTTGTGATTAAACTAAGCGTCTAATCGACAAAAGAGCCTTAATTCGTGACCACTTGTTTCTTGGGCCAAAAAAGTTGGAATTTATTATAAAAACTTAAATTGTTGATATCTTATAAACTAAGCGTCTAATCGACAAAAGAGCCTTAATTCGTGATCACTTGTTTCCTGGGCCAAAAAAGTTGGAATTTATTATAAAAACTTAAACCGTCGATATCTTCTAAACTAAGCGTCTAATCGACAAAAGAGCCTTAATTCGTGACCACTTGTTTCCTGGGCCAAAAAAGTTGGAATTATAAAAACTTAAATTGTTGATATCTGCTAAACTAAGCGTCTAATCGACAAAAGAGCTTTAATTCGTGACCACTTGTTTCCTGGGCCAAAAAAGTTGGAATTTTTTATAAAAACTTAAATCGTCGATATCTTCTAAACTAAGCGTCTAATCGACAAAAGAGCCTTAATTCGTGGCCACTTGTTTCTTGGGCCAAAAAAGTTGGAATTTTTTATAAAAACTTAAATCGTCGATATCTTCTAAACTGAGCGTCTAATCGACAAAAGAGCCTTAATTCGTGACCACTTGTTTCCTGGGCCAAAAAAGCTGGAATTTCTGATAAAAACTTAAATCGTCGATATCTTCTAAACTAAGCGTCTAATCCACAAAAGAGCCTTAATTCGTGACCACTTGTTTCCTGGGCCAAAAAAGTTGGAATTTCTTATAAAAATTTAAATCTTCGATATCTTCTGAACTAAGCGTCTAATCGACAAAAGAGCCTTAATTTGTGACCACTTGTTTCCTGGGCCAAAAAAGTTGGAATTTCTTATAAAAACTTAAATCGTGGATATCTTCTAAACTAAGCGTCTAATCGACAAAAGAGCCTTAATTCGTGACCACTTGTTTCCTGGGCCAAAAAAATTGAAATTTCTTATAAAAACTTAAATCGTCGATATCTTCTAAACTAAGCGTCTAATCGACAAAAAAGCCTTAATTCGTGACCACTTGGTTCCTGGGCCAAAAAAATTGAAATTTCTTATAAAAACTTAAATCGTCGATATCTTCTAAACTAAGCGTCTAATCGACAAAAGAGCCTTAATTCGTGACCACTTGTTTCCTGGGCCAAAAAAATTGAAATTTCTTATAAAAACTTCAAGCGTCGATATATTCTAAACTAAGCGTCTAATCGACAAAAGAGCCTTAATTCGTGACCACTTGTTTCCTGGGGCAAAAAAGCTGGAATTTCTTATAAAAACTTAAATCGTCGATATCCTCTAAACTAAGCGTTTAATCGACAAAAGAATTTGGAATTTTTTAAAAAACTTAAATCGTCGATATCTTCTAAACTAAGCGTCTACTCGACAAAAGAGCCTTAATTCGTGACCACTTGTTTCTTGGGCCAAAAAAGTTGGAATTTCTTATAAAAACTTAAATCGTCGATATCTTCTAAACTAAGCGTCTAATCGACAAAAGAGCCTTAATTCGTGACCACTTGTTTCTTGGGCCAAAAAAGTTGGAATTTATTATAAAAACTTAAATTGTTGATATCTTATAAACTAAGCGTCTAATCGACAAAAGAGCCTTAATTCGTGATCACTTGTTTCCTGGGCCAAAAAAGTTGGAATTTATTATAAAAACTTAAATCGTCGATATCTTCTAAACTAAGCGTCTAATCGACAAAAGAGCCTTAATTCGTGACCACTTGTTTCTTGGGCCAAAAAAGTTGGAATTTATTATAAAAACTTAAATTGTTGATATCTTATAAACTAAGCGTCTAATCGACAAAAGAGCCTTAATTCGTGATCACTTGTTTCCTGGGCCAAAAAAGTTGGAATTTATTATAAAAACTTAAACCGTCGATATCTTCTAAACTAAGCGTCTAATCGACAAAAGAGCCTTAATTCGTGACCACTTGTTTCCTGGGCCAAAAAAGTTGGAATTATAAAAACTTAAATTGTTGATATCTGCTAAACTAAGCGTCTAATCGACAAAAGAGCTTTAATTCGTGACCACTTGTTTCCTGGGCCAAAAAAGTTGGAATTTTTTATAAAAACTTAAATCGTCGATATCTTCTAAACTAAGCGTCTAATCGACAAAAGAGCCTTAATTCGTGGCCACTTGTTTCCTGGGCCAAAAAAGTTGGAATTTCTTATAAAAATTTAAATCTTCGATATCTTCTGAACTAAGCGTCTAATCGACAAAAGAGCCTTAATTTGTGACCACTTGTTTCCTGAGCCAAAAAAGTTGGAATTTCTTATAAAAACTTAAATCGTGGATATCTTCTAAACTAAGCGTCTAATCGACAAAAGAGCCTTAATTCGTGACCACTTGTTTCCTGGGCCAAAAAAATTGAAATTTCTTATAAAAACTTAAATCGTCGATATCTTCTAAACTAAGCGTCTAATCGACAAAAAAGCCTTAATTCGTGACCACTTGGTTCCTGGGCCAAAAAAATTGAAATTTCTTATAAAAACTTAAATCGTCGATATCTTCTAAACTAAGCGTCTAATCGACAAAAGAGCCTTAATTCGTGACCACTTGTTTCCTGGGCTAAAAAAGTTGGAATTTTTTATAGAAACTTAAATCGTCGATATCTTCTAAACTAAGCGTCGACAAAAGAGCCTGAATTCGTGATTACTTGTTTCCTGGGCCAAAAAAGTTGGAATTTCTTTTACAAACCTTAATAGTCGATATCTTCTAAACTAAGCGTCTAATCGACAAAAGAGCCTTAATTCGTGACCACTTATTTCCTGGGCTAAAAAAGTTGGAATTTCTTTTACAAACCTTAATAGTCGATATCTTCTAAACTAAGCGTCTAATCGACAAAAGAGCCTTAATTCGTGAACCACTTGTTTCCTGGACCAAAAAGTTGGAATTTTTTATAAAAACTTAAATGGTCGATATCTTCTAAACTAAGCGTCTAATCGACAAAAGAGCCTTAATTCGTGACTACTTGTTTCATGGGCCAAAAAAGTTGAAATTTCATATAAAAACTTACATCGTCGATACCTTCTAAACTAAAGAGCCTGAATTCGTGATTACTTGTTTCCTGGGCCAAAAAAGTTGGAATTTCTTTTAAAAACTTAAATCTTCGATATCTTCTAAACTAAGCGTCTAATCGACAAAAGAGCCTTAATTCGTGACCACTTGTTTCCTGGGCCAAAAAAGCTGGAATTTTTTATAAAAACTTTAAGCGTCGATATATTCTAAACTAATCGTCTAATCGACAAAAGAGCCTTAATTCGTGACCACTTGTTTCCTGGGGCAAAACAGCAGGAATTTCTTATAAAAACTTAAATCGTCGATATCTTCTAAACTAAGCGTTTAATCGACAAAAGATCCTTAATTCGTGGCCACTTGTTTCTTGGGCCAAAAAAGTTGAAATTTCTTATAAAAACTTAAATCGTCGATATCTTCTTAACTAAGCGTCTACTCGACAAAAGAGCCTTAATTCGTGACCAGTTGTTTCCTGGGCCAAAAAGTTGGAATTTCTATAAAAAATTTAAATCGGCAATATCTTCTAAACTAAGCGTCTAATCGACAAAAGAGCCTTTATTCGTGATCACTACTTTCCTGGGCCAAAAAAGCTGGAATTTCTTTTAAAATCTTAAATCGTCGATATCTTCTAAACTAAGCGTCTAATCGACAAAAGAGCCTTAATTCGTGACCACTTGTTTCCTGGGCTAAAAAAGTTGGAATTTTTTATAGAAACTTAAATCGTCGATATCTTCTAAACTAAGCGTCGACAAAAGAGCCTGAATTCGTGATTACTTGTTTCCTGGGCCAAAAAAGTTGGAATTTCTTTTACAAACCTTAATAGTCGATATCTTCTAAACTAAGCGTCTAATCGACAAAAGAGCCTTAATTCGTGACCACTTATTTCCTGGGCTAAAAAAGTTGGAATTTCTTTTACAAACCTTAATAGTCGATATCTTCTAAACTAAGCGTCTAATCGACAAAAGAGCCTTAATTCGTGACTACTTGTTTCATGGGCCAAAAAAGTTGAAATTTCATATAAAAACTTACATCGTCGATATCTTCTAAACTAAAGAGCCTGAATTCGTGATTACTTGTTTCCTGGGCCAAAAAAGTTGGAATTTCTTTTAAAAACTTAAATCGTCGATATCTTCTAAACTAAGCGTCTAATCGACAAAAGAGCCTTAAATCGTGACCACTTGTTTCCTGGGCTAAAAAAGTTGGAATTTCTTTTACAAACTTAAATCGTCGATATCTTCTAAACTAAGCGTCTAATCGACAAAAGAGCCTTAATTCGTGACCACTTGTTTCCTGGGCCAAAAAAGCTGGAATTTTTTATAAAAACTTCAAGCGTCGATATATTCTAAACTAAGCGTCTAATCGACAAAAGAGCCTTAATTCGTGACCACTTGTTTCCTGGGGCAAAAAAGCTGGAATTTCTTATAAAAACTTAAATCGTCGATATCCTCTAAACTAAGCGTTTAATCGACAAAAGAATTTGGAATTTTTTAAAAAACTTAAATCGTCGATATCTTCTAAACTAAGCGTCTACTCGACAAAAGAGCCTTAATTCGTGACCACTTGTTTCTTGGGCCAAAAAAGTTGGAATTTCTTATAAAAACTTAAATCGTCGATATCTTCTAAACTAAGCGTCTAATCGACAAAAGAGCCTTAATTCGTGACCACTTGTTTCTTGGGCCAAAAAAGTTGGAATTTATTATAAAAACTTAAATTGTTGATATCTTATAAACTAAGCGTCTAATCGACAAAAGAGCCTTAATTCGTGATCACTTGTGATTAAACTAAGCGTCTAATCGACAAAAGAGCCTTAATTCGTGACCACTTGTTTCTTGGGCCAAAAAAGTTGGAATTTATTATAAAAACTTAAATTGTTGATATCTTATAAACTAAGCGTCTAATCGACAAAAGAGCCTTAATTCGTGATCACTTGTTTCCTGGGCCAAAAAAGTTGGAATTTATTATAAAAACTTAAACCGTCGATATCTTCTAAACTAAGCGTCTAATCGACAAAAGAGCCTTAATTCGTGACCACTTGTTTCCTGGGCCAAAAAAGTTGGAATTATAAAAACTTAAATTGTTGATATCTGCTAAACTAAGCGTCTAATCGACAAAAGAGCTTTAATTCGTGACCACTTGTTTCCTGGGCCAAAAAAGTTGGAATTTTTTATAAAAACTTAAATCGTCGATATCTTCTAAACTAAGCGTCTAATCGACAAAAGAGCCTTAATTCGTGGCCACTTGTTTCTTGGGCCAAAAAAGTTGGAATTTTTTATAAAAACTTAAATCGTCGATATCTTCTAAACTGAGCGTCTAATCGACAAAAGAGCCTTAATTCGTGACCACTTGTTTCCTGGGCCAAAAAAGCTGGAATTTCTGATAAAAACTTAAATCGTCGATATCTTCTAAACTAAGCGTCTAATCCACAAAAGAGCCTTAATTCGTGACCACTTGTTTCCTGGGCCAAAAAAGTTGGAATTTCTTATAAAAATTTAAATCTTCGATATCTTCTGAACTAAGCGTCTAATCGACAAAAGAGCCTTAATTTGTGACCACTTGTTTCCTGGGCCAAAAAAGTTGGAATTTCTTATAAAAACTTAAATCGTGGATATCTTCTAAACTAAGCGTCTAATCGACAAAAGAGCCTTAATTCGTGACCACTTGTTTCCTGGGCCAAAAAAATTGAAATTTCTTATAAAAACTTAAATCGTCGATATCTTCTAAACTAAGCGTCTAATCGACAAAAAAGCCTTAATTCGTGACCACTTGGTTCCTGGGCCAAAAAAATTGAAATTTCTTATAAAAACTTAAATCGTCGATATCTTCTAAACTAAGCGTCTAATCGACAAAAGAGCCTTAATTCGTGACCACTTGTTTCCTGGGCCAAAAAAATTGAAATTTCTTATAAAAACTTCAAGCGTCGATATATTCTAAACTAAGCGTCTAATCGACAAAAGAGCCTTAATTCGTGACCACTTGTTTCCTGGGGCAAAAAAGCTGGAATTTCTTATAAAAACTTAAATCGTCGATATCCTCTAAACTAAGCGTTTAATCGACAAAAGAATTTGGAATTTTTTAAAAAACTTAAATCGTCGATATCTTCTAAACTAAGCGTCTACTCGACAAAAGAGCCTTAATTCGTGACCACTTGTTTCTTGGGCCAAAAAAGTTGGAATTTCTTATAAAAACTTAAATCGTCGATATCTTCTAAACTAAGCGTCTAATCGACAAAAGAGCCTTAATTCGTGACCACTTGTTTCTTGGGCCAAAAAAGTTGGAATTTATTATAAAAACTTAAATTGTTGATATCTTATAAACTAAGCGTCTAATCGACAAAAGAGCCTTAATTCGTGATCACTTGTTTCCTGGGCCAAAAAAGTTGGAATTTATTATAAAAACTTAAATCGTCGATATCTTCTAAACTAAGCGTCTAATCGACAAAAGAGCCTTAACTCGTGACCACTTGTTTCCTGGGCCAAAAAAGTTGGAATTATAAAAACTTAAATTGTTGATATCTGCTAAACTAAGCGTCTAATCGACAAAAGAGCTTTAATTCGTGACCACTTGTTTCCTGGGCCAAAAAAGTTGGAATTTTTTATAAAAACTTAAATCGTCGATATCTTCTAAACTAAGCGTCTAATCGACAAAAGAGCCTTAATTCGTGGCCACTTGTTTCCTGGGCCAAAAAAGTTGGAATTTCTTATAAAAATTTAAATCTTCGATATCTTCTGAACTAAGCGTCTAATCGACAAAAGAGCCTTAATTTGTGACCACTTGTTTCCTGGGCCAAAAAAGTTGGAATTTCTTATAAAAACTTAAATCGTGGATATCTTCTAAACTAAGCGTCTAATCGACAAAAGAGCCTTAATTCGTGACCACTTGTTTCCTGGGCCAAAAAAATTGAAATTTCTTATAAAAACTTAAATCGTCGATATCTTCTAAACTAAGCGTCTAATCGACAAAAAAAAGCCTTAATTCGTGACCACTTGGTTCCTGGGCCAAAAAAATTGAAATTTCTTATAAAAACTTAAATCGTCGATATCTTCTAAACTAAGCGTCTAATCGACAAAAGAGCCTTAATTCGTGACCACTTGTTTCCTGGGCCAAAAAAGTTGGAATTTCTTATAAAAACTTAAATCGTCGATATCTTCTAAACTAAGCGTCTAATCGACAAAAGAGCCTTAATTCGTGACCACTTGTTTCCTGGGCCAAAAAAATTGAAATTTCTTATAAAAACTTAAATCGTCGATATCTTCTAAACTAAGCGTCTAATCGACAAAAGAGCCTTAATTCGTGACCACTTGTTTCCTGGGCCAAAAAAGTTGGAATTTTTTATAAAAACTTAAATTGTTGATATCTGCTAAACTAAGCGTCTAATCGACAAAAGAGCTTTAATTCGTGACCACTTGTTTCCTGGGCCAAAAAAGTTGGAATTTTTTATAAAAACTTAAATCGTCGATATCTTCTAAACTAAGCGTCTAATCGACAAAAGAGCCTTAATTCGTGGCCACTTGTTTCTTGGGCCAAAAAAGTTGGAATTTCTTTTAAAAACTTAAATCGTCGATATCTTCTAAACTAAGCGTCTAATCGACAAAAGAGCCTTAATTCGTGACCACTTGTTTCCTGGGCCAAAAAAGTTGGAATTTTTTATAAAAACTTAAATTGTTGATATCTGCTAAACTAAGCGTCTAATCGACAAAAGAGCTTTAATTCGTGACCACTTGTTTCCTGGGCCAAAAAAGTTGGAATTTTTTATAAAAACTTAAATCGTCGATATCTTCTAAACTGAGCGTCTAATCGACAAAAGAGCCTTAATTCGTGACCACTTGTTTCCTGGGCCAAAAAAGCTGGAATTTCTGATAAAAACTTAAATCGTCGATATCTTCTAAACTTAGCGTTTAATCGACAAAAGAGCCTTAATTCGTGACCACTTGTTTCCTGGGCCAAAAAAGCTGGAATTTATTATAAAAACTTAAAGCGTCGATATATTCTAAACTAAGCGTCTAATCGACAAAAGAGCTTAATTCGTGACCACTTGTTTCCTGGGCCAATAAAGTTGGAATTTCTTATAAAAACTTAAATCGTCGATATCTTCTAAACTAAGCGTCTAATCGACAAAAGAGCCTTAATTCGTGGCCACTTGTTTCTTGGGCCAAAAAAGTTGGAATTTTTTATAAAAACTTAAATCGTCGATATCTTCTAAACTGAGCGTCTAATCGACAAAAGAGCCTTAATTCGTGACCACTTGTTTCCTGGGCCAAAAAAGCTGGAATTTCTGATAAAAACTTAAATCGTCGATATCTTCTAAACTAAGCGTCTAATCCACAAAAGAGCCTTAATTCGTGACAACTTGTTTCCTGGGCCAAAAAAGTTGGAATTTCTTATAAAAATTTAAATCTTCGATATCTTCTGAACTAAGCGTCTAATCGACAAAAGAGCCTTAATTTGTGACCACTTGTTTCCTGGGCCAAAAAAGTTGGAATTTCTTATAAAAACTTAAATCGTGGATATCTTCTAAACTAAGCGTCTAATCGACAAAAGAGCCTTAATTCGTGACCACTTGTTTCCTGGGCCAAAAAAATTGAAATTTCTTATAAAAACTTAAATCGTCGATATCTTCTAAACTAAGCGTCTAATCGACAAAAGAGCCTTAATTCGTGACCACTTGGTTCCTGGGCCAAAAAAATTGAAAGTTCTTATAAAAACTTAAATCGTCGATATCTTCTAAATTAAGCGTCTAATCGACAAAAGAGCCTTAATTCGTGACCACTTGTTTCCTGGGCCAAAAAAGTTGGAATTTCTTATAAAAACTTAAATCGTCGATATCTTCTAAACTAAGCGTCTAATCGACAAAAGAGCCTTAATTCGTGACCACTTGTTTCCTGGGCCAAAAAAATTGAAATTTCTTATAAAAACTTAAATCGTCGATATCTTCTAAACTAAGCGTCTAATCGACAAAAGAGCCTTAATTCGTGACCACTTGTTTCCTGGGCCAAAAAAATTGAAATTTCTTATAAAAACTTAAATCGTCGATATCTTCTAACCTAAGCGTCTAATCGACAAAAGAGCCTTAATTCGTGACCACTTGTTTCCTGGGCCAAAAAAATTGAAATTTCTTATAAAAACTTAAATTGTCGATATCTTCTAAATTAAGCGTCTAATCGACAAAAGAGCCTTAATTCGTGACCACTTGTTTCCTGGGCCAAAAAAGTTGGAATTTTTTATAAAAACTTAAATTGTTGATATCTTCTAAACTAAGCGTCTAATCGACAAAAGAGCCTTAATTCGTGACTACTTGTTTCCTGGGCCAAAAAATTTGGAATTTCTTATAAAAACTTAAATCGTCGATATCTTCTAAACTAAGCGTCTAATCGACAAAAGAGCCTTAATTCGTGACCACTTGTTTCCTGGGCCAAAAAAATTGAAATTTCTTATAAATTTCTTATAAAAACTTAAATCGTCGATATCTTCTAAACTAAGCGTCTAATCGACAAAAGAACCTTAATTCGTGACCACTTGTTTCCTGGGGCAAAAAAGCTGGAATTTCTTATAAAAACTTAAATCGTCGATATCTTCTAAACTAAGCGCTTAATCGACAAAAGAATTTGGAATTTTTTAAAAAAAATTAAATCGTCGATATCTTCTAAACTAAGCGTCTACTCGACAAAAGAGCCTTAATTCGTGACCACTTGGTTCCTGGGCCAAAAAAGTTGGAATTTCTTATAAAAACTTAAATCGTCGATATCTTCTAAACTAAGCGTCTAATCGACAAAAGAGCCTTAATTCGTGACCACTTGTTTCCTGGGCCAAAAAAATTGAAATTTCTTATAAATTTCTTATTAAAACTTAAATCGTCGATATCTTCTAAACTAAGCGTCTAATCGACAAAAGAGCCTTAATTCGTGACCACTTGTTTCCTGGGCCAAAAAAATTGAAATTTCTTATAAAACCTTAAATCGTCGATATCATCTAACCTAAGCGTCTAATCGACAAAAGAGCCTTAATTCGTGACCACTTGTTTCCTAGGCCCAAAAAAATTGAAATTTCTTATAAAAACTTAAATCGTCGATATCTTCTAAATTAAGCGTCTAATCGACAAAAGAGCCTTAATTCGTGACCACTTGTTTCCTGGGCCAAAAAAGTTGGAATTTTTTATAAAAACTTAAATTGTTGATATCTTCTAAACTAAGCGTCTAATCGACAAAAGAGCCTTAATTCGTGACCACTTGTTTCCTGGGCCAAAAAAGTTGGAATTTCTTATAAAAACTTAAATCGTCGATATCTTCTAAACTAAGCGTCTAATCGACAAAAGAGCCTTAATTCGTGACCACTTGTTTCCTGGGCCAAAAAAATTGAAATTTCTTATAAATTTCTTATAAAAACTTAAATCGTCGATATATTCTAAACTAAGCGTCTAATCGACAAAAGAGCCTTAATTCGTGACCACTTGTTTCCTGGGCCAAAAAAGTTGGAATTTCTTATAAAAACTTAAATCGTCGATATCTTCTAAAGCGTCTAATCGACAAAAGAGCCTTAATTCGTGACCACTTGTTTCCTGGGCCAAAAAATTGAAATTTCTTATAAATTTCTTATAAAAACTTAAATCGTCGATATCTTCTAAACTAAGCGTCTAATCGACAAAAGAGCCTTAATTCGTGACCACTTGTTTCCTGGGCCAAAAAAGTTGGAATTTCTTATAAAAACTTAAATCGTCGATATCTTCTAAACTAAGCGTCTAATCGACAAAAGAGCCTTAATTCGTGACCACTTGTTTCCTGGGCCAAAAAAATCGAAATTTCTTATAAAAACTTAAATCGTCGATATCTTCTAACCTAAGCGTCTAATCGACAAACCACTTGTTTCCTAGGGCCAAAAAATTGAAATTTCTTATAAAAACTTAAATCGTCGATATCTTCTAAATTAAGCGTCTAATCGACAAAAGAGTCTTAATTCGTGACCACTTGTTTCCTGGGCCAAAAAAGTTGGAATTTTTTATAAAAACTTAAATTGTTGATATCTTCTAAACTAAGCGTCTAATCGACAAAAGAGCCTTAATTCGTGACCACTTGTTTCCTGGGCCAAAAAAGTTGGAATTTCTTATAAAAACTTAAATCGTCGATATCTTCTAAACTAAGCGTCTAATCGACAAAAGAGCCTTAATTCGTGACCACTTGTTTCTTATAAAAACTTAAATCGTCGATATCTTCTAAACTAAGCGTTTAATCGACAAAAGAATTTGGAATTTTTTAAAAAAACTTAAATCGTCGATATCTTCTAAACTAAGCGTCTACTCGACAAAAGAGCCTTAATTCGTGACCACTTGTTTCTTGGGCCAAAAAAGTTGGAATTTCTTATAAAAACTTAAATCGTCGATATCTTCTAAACTAAGCGTCTAATCGACAAAAGAGCCTTAATTCGTGATCACTTGTTTCCTGGGCTAAAAAAGTTGGAATTTATTATAAAAATTTAAATCGTCGATATCTTCTAAACTAAGCGTCTACTCGACAAAAGAGCCTTAATTCATGACCACTTGTTTCTTAGGCCAAAAAAGTTGAAATTTCTTATAAAAACTTAAATCGTCGATATCTTCTAAACTAAGCGTCTAATCGACAAAAGAGCCTTAATTCGTGATCACTTGTTTCCTGGGCTAAAAAAGTTGGAATTTATTATAAAAATTTAAATCGTCGATATCTTCTAAACTAAGCGTCTACTCGACAAAAGAGCCTTAATTCATGACCACTTGTTTCTTAGGCCAAAAAAGTTGAAATTTCTTATAAAAAGTTAAACCGTCGATATCTTCTAAACTAAGCGTCTAATCGACAAAAGAGCCTTAATTCGTGACCACTTGTTTCCTGGGCCAAAAAGCTGGAATTTATTATAAAAACTTAAAGCGTCGATATATTCTAAACTAAGCGTCTAATCGACAAAAGAGCCTTAATTCGTGACCACATGTTTCCTGGGCCAATAAAGTTGGAATTTCTTATAAAAACTTAAATCGTCGATATCTTCTAAACTAAGCGTCTAATCGACAAAAGAGCCTTAATTCGTGACCACTTGTTTCCTGGGCCAAAAAAGTTGGAATTTCTTATAAAAACTTAAATCGTCGATATCTTCTAAACTAAGCGTCTAATCGACAAAAGAGCCTTAATTCGTGACCACTTGTTTCCTGGGCCAAAAAAATTGAAATTTCTTATAAAAACTTAAATCGTCAATATCTTCTAAACTAAGCGTCTAATCGACAAAAGAGCCTTAATTTGTGACCACTTGTTTCCTGGGCCAAAAAAGTTGGAATTTCTTATAAAAACTTAAATCGTCGATATCTTCTAAACTAAGCGTCTAATCGACAAAAGAGCCTTAATTCGTGACCACTTGTTTCCTGGGCCAAAAAAATTGAAATTTCTTATAAAAACTTAAATTATTGATATCTTCTAAACTAAGCGTCTAATCGACAAAAGAGCCTTAATTCGTGACCACTTGTTTCCTGGGCCAAAAAAATTGAAATTTCTTATAAAAACTTAAATTGTCGATATCTTCTAAATTAAGCGTCTTATCGACAAAAGAGCCTTAATTCGTGACCATTTGTTTCCTGGGCCAAAAAAGTTGGAATTTTTTATAAAAACTTAAATTGTTGATATCTTCTAAACTAAGCGTCTAATCGACAAAAGAGCCTTAATTCGTGACCACTTGTTTCCTGGGCCAAAAAAGTTGGAATTTCTTATAAAAACTTAAATCGTCGATATCTTCTAAACTAAGCGTCTAATCGACAAAAGAGCCTTAATTCGTGACCACTTGTTTCCTGGGCCAAAAAAATTGAAATTTCTTATAAATTTCTTATAAAAACTTAAATCGTCGATATATTCTAAACTAAGCGTCTAATCGACAAAAGAGCCTTAATTCGTGACCACTTGTTTCCTGGGGCAAAAAAGCTGGAATTTCTTATAAAAACTTAAATCGTCGATATCTTCTAAACTAAGCGTTTAATCGACAAAAGAATTTGGAATTTTTTAAAAAAAATTAAATCGTCGATATCTTCTAAACTAAGCGTCTACTCGACAAAAGAGCCTTAATTCGTGACCACTTGTTTCCTGGGCCAAAAAAGTTGGAATTTCTTATAAAAACTTAAATCGTCGATATCTTCTAAACTAAGCGTCTAATCGACAAAAGAGCCTTAATTCGTGACCACTTGTTTCCTGGGCCAAAAAATTGAAATTTCTTATAAATTTCTTATAAAAACTTAAATCGTCGATATCTTCTAAACTAAGCGTCTAATCGACAAAAGAGCCTTAATTCGTGACCACTTGTTTCCTGGGCCAAAAAAGTTGGAATTTCTTATAAAAACTTAAATCGTCGATATCTTCTAAACTAAGCGTCTAATCGACAAAAGAGCCTTAATTCGTGACCACTTGTTTCCTGGGCCAAAAAAATCGAAATTTCTTATAAAAACTTAAATCGTCGATATCTTCTAACCTAAGCGTCTAATCGACAAACCACTTGTTTCCTAGGGCCAAAAAATTGAAATTTCTTATAAAAACTTAAATCGTCGATATCTTCTAAATTAAGCGTCTAATCGACAAAAGAGTCTTAATTCGTGACCACTTGTTTCCTGGGCCAAAAAAGTTGGAATTTTTTATAAAAACTTAAATTGTTGATATCTTCTAAACTAAGCGTCTAATCGACAAAAGAGCCTTAATTCGTGACCACTTGTTTCTTATAAAAACTTAAATCGTCGATATCTTCTAAACTAAGCGTTTAATCGACAAAAGAATTTGGAATTTTTTAAAAAAACTTAAATCGTCGATATCTTCTAAACTAAGCGTCTACTCGACAAAAGAGCCTTAATTCGTGACCACTTGTTTCTTGGGCCAAAAAAGTTGGAATTTCTTATAAAAACTTAAATCGTCGATATCTTCTAAACTAAGCGTCTAATCGACAAAAGAGCCTTAATTCGTGATCACTTGTTTCCTGGGCTAAAAAAGTTGGAATTTATTATAAAAATTTAAATCGTCGATATCTTCTAAACTAAGCGTCTACTCGACAAAAGAGCCTTAATTCATGACCACTTGTTTCTTAGGCCAAAAAAGTTGAAATTTCTTATAAAAACTTAAATCGTCGATATCTTCTAAACTAAGCGTCTAATCGACAAAAGAGCCTTAATTCGTGATCACTTGTTTCCTGGGCTAAAAAAGTTGGAATTTATTATAAAAATTTAAATCGTCGATATCTTCTAAACTAAGCGTCTACTCGACAAAAGAGCCTTAATTCATGACCACTTGTTTCTTAGGCCAAAAAAGTTGAAATTTCTTATAAAAACTTAAACCGTCGATATCTTCTAAACTAAGCGTCTAATCGACAAAAGAGCCTTAATTCGTGACCACTTGTTTCCTGGGCCAAAAAGCTGGAATTTATTATAAAAACTTAAAGCGTCGATATATTCTAAACTAAGCGTCTAATCGACAAAAGAGCCTTAATTCGTGACCACATGTTTCCTGGGCCAATAAAGTTGGAATTTCTTATAAAAACTTAAATCGTCGATATCTTCTAAACTAAGCGTCTAATCGACAAAAGAGCCTTAATTCGTGACCACTTGTTTCCTGGGCCAAAAAAGTTGGAATTTCTTATAAAAACTTAAATCGTCGATATCTTCTAAACTAAGCGTCTAATCGACAAAAGAGCCTTAATTCGTGACCACTTGTTTCCTGGGCCAAAAAAATTGAAATTTCTTATAAAAACTTAAATCGTCAATATCTTCTAAACTAAGCGTCTAATCGACAAAAGAGCCTTAATTTGTGACCACTTGTTTCCTGGGCCAAAAAAGTTGGAATTTCTTATAAAAACTTAAATCGTCGATATCTTCTAAACTAAGCGTCTAATCGACAAAAGAGCCTTAATTCGTGACCACTTGTTTCCTGGGCCAAAAAAATTGAAATTTCTTATAAAAACTTAAATTGTTGATATCTTCTAAACTAAGCGTCTAATCGACAAAAGAGCCTTAATTCGTGACCACTTGTTTCCTGGGCCAAAAAAATTTATTATAAAAACTTAAATTGTTGATATCTTCTAAACTAAGCGTCTAATCGACAAAAGAATTTGGAATTTTTTAAAAAAACTTAAATCGTCGATATCTTCTAAACAAAGCGTCTACTCGACAAAAGAGCCTTAATTCGTGACCACTTGTTTCCTGGGCCAAAAAAGTTGGAATTTCTTATAAAAACTTAAATCGTCGATATCTTCTAAACTAAGCGTCTAATCGACAAAAGAGCCTTAATTCGTGACCACTTGTTTCCTGGGCCAAAAAAATTGAAATTTCTTATAAAAACTTAAATTGTCGATATCTTCTAAATTAAGCGTCTTATCGACAAAAGAGCCTTAATTCGTGACCATTTGTTTCCTGGGCCAAAAAAGTTGGAATTTTTTATAAAAACTTAAATTGTTGATATCTTCTAAACTAAGCGTCTAATCGACAAAAGAGCCTTAATTCGTGACCACTTGTTTCCTGGGCCAAAAAAGTTGGAATTTCTTATAAAAACTTAAATCGTCGATATCTTCTAAACTAAGCGTCTAATCGACAAAAGAGCCTTAATTCGTGACCACTTGTTTCCTGGGCCAAAAAAATTGAAATTTCTTATAAAAACTTAAATCGTCGATATCTTCTAACCTAAGCGTCTAATCGACAAAAGAGCCTTAATTCGTGACCACTTGTTTCCTAGGGCCAAAAAAATTGAAATTTCTTATAAAAACTTAAATCGTCGATATCTTCTAAATTAAGCGTCTAATCGACAAAAGAGCCTTAATTCGTGACCACTTGTTTCCTGGGCCAAAAAAGTTGGAATTTTTTATAAAAACTTAAATTGTTGATATCTTCTAAACTAAGCGTCTACTCGACAAAAGAGCCTTAATTCATGACCACTTGTTTCTTAGGCCAAAAAAGTTGAAATTTCTTATAAAAACTTAAACCGTCGATATCTTCTAAACTAAGCGTCTAATCGACAAAAGAGCCTTAATTCGTGACCACTTGTTTCCTGGGCCAAAAAAGTTGGAATTTTTTATAAAAACTTAAATTGTTGATATCTGCTAAACTAAGCGTCTAATCTAATCGACCTGGGCCAAAAAAGTTGGAATTTTTTATAAAAATTTACATTGTTGATATCTTCTTAACTAAGCGTTTAATCGACAAAAGAGCCTTAATTCGTGACCACTTGTTTCCTGGGCCAAAAAGCTGGAATTTATTATAAAAACTTAAAGCGTCGATATATTCTAAACTAAGCGTCTACTCGACAAAAGAGCCTTAATTCGTGACCACATGTTTCCTGGGCCAATAAAGTTGGAATTTCTTATAAAAACTTAAATCGTCGATATCTTCTAAACTAAGCGTCTAATCGACAAAAGAGCCTTAATTCGTGACCACTTGTTTCCTGGGCCAAAAAAGTTGGAATTTCTTATAAAAACTTAAATCGTCGATATCTTCTAAACTAAGCGTCTAATCGACAAAAGAGCCTTAATTCGTGACCACTTGTTTCCTGGGCCAAAAAAATTGAAATTTCTTATAAAAACTTAAATCGTCAATATCTTCTAAACTAAGCGTCTAATCGACAAAAGAGCCTTAATTTGTGACCACTTGTTTCCTGGGCCAAAAAAGTTGGAATTTCTTATAAAAACTTAAATCGTCGATATCTTCTAAACTAAGCGTCTAATCGACAAAAGAGCCTTAATTCGTGACCACTTGTTTCCTGGGCCAAAAAAATTGAAATTTCTTATAAAAACTTAAATTGTTGATATCTTCTAAACTAAGCGTCTAATCGACAAAAGAGCCTTAATTCGTGACCACTTGTTTCCTGGGCCAAAAAAATTTATTATAAAAACTTAAATTGTTGATATCTTCTAAACTAAGCGTCTAATCGACAAAAGAATTTGGAATTTTTTAAAAAAACTTAAATCGTCGATATCTTCTAAACAAAGCGTCTACTCGACAAAAGAGCCTTAATTCGTGACCACTTGTTTCCTGGGCCAAAAAAGTTGGAATTTCTTATAAAAACTTAAATCGTCGATATCTTCTAAACTAAGCGTCTAATCGACAAAAGAGCCTTAATTCGTGACCACTTGTTTCCTGGGCCAAAAAAATTGAAATTTCTTATAAAAACTTAAATTGTCGATATCTTCTAAATTAAGCGTCTTATCGACAAAAGAGCCTTAATTCGTGACCACTTGTTTCCTGGGCCAAAAAAGTTGGAATTTTTTATAAAAACTTAAATTGTTGATATCTTCTAAACTAAGCGTCTAATCGACAAAAGAGCCTTAATTCGTGACCACTTGTTTCCTGGGCCAAAAAAGTTGGAATTTCTTATAAAAACTTAAATCGTCGATATCTTCTAAACTAAGCGTCTAATCGACAAAAGAGCCTTAATTCGTGACCACTTGTTTCCTGGGCCAAAAAAATTGAAATTTCTTATAAAAACTTAAATCGTCGATATCTTCTAACCTAAGCGTCTAATCGACAAAAGAGCCTTAATTCGTGACCACTTGTTTCCTAGGGCCAAAAAAATTGAAATTTCTTATAAAAACTTAAATCGTCGATATCTTCTAAATTAAGCGTCTAATCGACAAAAGAGCCTTAATTCGTGACCACTTGTTTCCTGGGCCAAAAAAGTTGGAATTTTTTATAAAAACTTAAATTGTTGATATCTTCTAAACTAAGCGTCTAATCGACAAAAGAGCCTTAATTCGTGACCACTTGTTTCCTGGGCCAAAAAAGTTGGAATTTCTTATAAAAACTTAAATCGTCGATATCTTCTAAACTAAGCGTCTAATCGACAAAAGAGCCTTAATTCGTGACCACTTGTTTCCTGGGCCAAAAAAATTGAAATTTCTTATAAATTTCTTATAAAAACTTAAATCGTCGATATATTCTAAACTAAGCGTCTAATCGACAAAAGAGCCTTAATTCGTGACCACTTGTTTCCTGGGGCAAAAAAGCTGGAATTTCTTATAAAAACTTAAATCGTCGATATCTTCTAAACTAAGCGTTTAATCGACAAAAGAATTTGGAATTTTTTAAAAAAACTTAAATCGTCGATATCTTCTAAACTAAGCGTCTACTCGACAAAAGAGCCTTAATTCGTGACCACTTGTTTCCTGGGCCAAAAAAGTTGGAATTTCTTATAAAAACTTAAATCGTCGATATCTTCTAAACTAAGCGTCTAATCGACAAAAGAGCCTTAATTCGTGACCACTTGTTTCCTGGGCCAAAAAATTGAAATTTCTTATAAATTTCTTATAAAAACTTAAATCGTCGATATCTTCTAAACTAAGCGTCTAATCGACAAAAGAGCCTTAATTCGTGACCACTTGTTTCCTGGGCCAAAAAAGTTGGAATTTCTTATAAAAACTTAAATCGTCGATATCTTCTAAACTAAGCGTCTAATCGACAAAAGAGCCTTAATTCGTGACCACTTGTTTCCTGGGCCAAAAAAATTGAAATTTCTTATAAAAACATAAATCGTCGATATCTTCTAACCTAAGCGTCTAATCGACAAACCACTTGTTTCCTAGGGCCAAAAAATTGAAATTTCTTATAAAAACTTAAATCGTCGATATCTTCTAAATTAAGCGTCTAATCGACAAAAGAGCCTTAATTCGTGACCACTTGTATCCTGGGCCAAAAAAGTTGGAATTTTTTATAAAAACTTAAATTGTTGATATCTTCTAAACTAAGCGTCTAATCGACAAAAGAGCCTTAATTCGTGACCACTTGTTTCCTGGGCCAAAAAAGTTGGAATTTCTTATAAAAACTTAAATCGTCGATATCTTCTCAACTAATCGTCTAATCGACAAAAGAGCCTTAATTCGTGACCACTTGTTTCCTGGGCCAAAAAAATTGAAATTTCTTATAAATTTCTTATAAAAACTTAAATCGTCGATATCTTCTAAACTAAGCGTCTAATCGACAAAAGAGCCTTAATTCGTGACCACTTATTTCCTGGGGCAAAAAAGCTGGAATTTCTTATAAAAACTTAAATCGTCGATATCTTCTAAACTAAGCGTTTAATCGACAAAAGAATTTGGAATTTTTTAAAAAAACTTAAATCGTCGATATCTTCTAAACTAAGCGTCTACTCGACAAAAGAGCCTTAATTCGTGACCACTTGTTTCTTGGGCCAAAAAAGTTGGAATTTCTTATAAAAACTTAAATCGTCGATATCTTCTAAACTAAGCGTCTAATCGACAAAAGAGCCTTAATTCGTGACCACTTGTTTCTTAGGCCAAAAAAGTTGAAATTTCTTATAAAAACTTAAACCGTCGATATTTTCTAAACTAAGCGTCTAATCGACAAAAGAGCCTTAATTCGTGACCACTTGTTTCCTGGGCCAAAAAAGTTGGAATTTTTTATAAAAACTTAAATTGTTGATATCTGCTAAACTAAGCGTCTAATCTAATCGACCTGGGCCAAAAAAGTTGGAATTTTTTATAAAAATTTACATTGTTGATATCTTCTTAACTAAGCGTTTAATCGACAAAAGAGCCTTAATTCGTGACCACTTGTTTCCTGGGCCAAAAAGCTGGAATTTATTATAAAAACTTAAAGCGTCGATATATTCTAAACTAAGCGTCTAATCGACAAAAGAGCCTTAATTCGTGACCACTTGTTTCCTGGGCCAATAAAGTTGGAATTTCTTATAAAAACTTAAATCGTCGATATCTTCTAAACTAAGCGTCTAATCGACAAAAGAGCCTTAATTCGTGACCACTTGTTTCCTGGGCCAAAAAAGTTGGAATTTCTTATAAAAACTTAAATCGTCGATATCTTCTAAACTAAGCGTCTAATCGACAAAAGAGCCTTAATTCGTGACCACTTGTTTCCTGGGCCAAAAAAATTTAAATTTCTTATAAAAACTTAAATCGTCAATATCTTCTAAACTAAGCGTCTAATCGACAAAAGAGCCTTAATTTGTGACCACTTGTTTCCTGGGCCAAAAAAGTTGGAATTTCTTATAAAAACTTAAATCGTCGATATCTTCTAAACTAAGCGTCTAATCGACAAAAGAGCCTTAATTCGTGACCACTTGTTTCCTGGGCCAAAAAAATTGAAATTTCTTATAAAAACTTAAATTGTTGATATCTTCTAAACTAAGCGTCTAATCGACAAAAGAGCCTTAATTCGTGACCACTTGTTTCCTGGGCCAAAAAAATTTATTATAAAAACTTAAATTGTTGATATCTTCTAAACTAAGCGTCTAATCGACAAAAGAGCCTTAATTCGTGATCACTTGTTTCCTGGGCCAAAAAAGTTGGAATTTATTATAAAAACTTAAATCGTCGATATCTTCTAAACTAAGCGTCTACTCGAAAAAAGAGCCTTAATTCGTGACCACTTGTTTCTTAGGCCAAAAAAGTTGAAATTTCTTATAAAAACTTAAACCGTCGATATCTTCTAAACTAAGCGTCTAATCGACAAAAGAGCCTTAATTCGTGACCACTTGTTTCCTGGGCCAAAAAAATTGAAATTTCCTATAAATTTCTTATTAAAACTTAAATCGTCGATATCTTCTAAACTAAGCGTCTAATCGACAAAAGAGCCTTAATTCATGACCACTTGTTTCCTGGGCCAAAAAAATTGAAATTTCTTATAAAAACTTAAATTGTCGATATCTTCTAAATTAAGCGTCTAATCGACAAAAGAGCCTTAATTCGTGACCACTTGTTTCCTGGGCCAAAAAAGTTGGAATTTTTTATAAAAACTTAAATTGTTGATATCTTCTAAACTAAGCGTCTAATCGACAAAAGAGCCTTAATTCGTGACCACTTGTTTCCTGGGCCAAAAAAGTTGGAATTTCTTATAAAAACTTAAATCGTCGATATCTTCTAAACTAAGCGTCTAATCGACAAAAGAGCCTTAATTCGTGACCACTTGTTTCCTGGGCCAAAAAAGTTGGAATTTTTTATAAAAACTTAAATTGTTGATATCTTCTAAACTAAGCGTCTAATCGACAAAAGAGCCTTAATTCGTGACCACTTGTTTCCTGGGCCAAAAAATTGAAATTTCTTATAAAAACTTAAATCGTCGATATCTTCTAAACTAAGCGTCTAATCGACAAAAGAGCCTTAATTCGTGACCACTTGTTTCCTGGGCCAAAAAAATTGAAATTTCTTATAAAAACTTAAATCGTCGATATCTTCTAAACTAAGCGTCTAATCGACAAAAGAGCCTTAATTCGTGACCACTTGTTTCCTGGGCCAAAAAAGTTGGAATTTTTTATAAAAACTTAAATTGTTGATATCTTCTGAACTAAGCGTCTAATCGACAAAAGAGCCTTAATTCGTGACCACTTGTTTCCTGGGCCAAAAAATCTGGAATTTCTTATAAAAACTTAAATCGTCGATATCTTCTGAACTAAGCGTCTAATCGACAAAAGAGCCTTAATTTGTGACCACTTGTTTCCTGGGCCAAAAAAGTTGAAATTTCTTATAAAAACTTAAATCGTCGATATCTTCTAAACTAAGCGTCTAATCGACAAAAGAGCCTTAATTCGTGACCACTTGTTTCCTGGACCAAAAAAGTTGGAATTTTTTATAAAAATTTAAATTGTTGATATCTTCTAAACTAAGCGTCTAATCGACAAAAGAGCCTTAATTCGTGACCACTTGTTTCCTGGGCCAAAAAAGTTGGAATTTCTTATAAAAACTTAAATCGTCGATATCTTCTAAACTAAGCGTCTAATCGACAAAAGAGCCTCAATTCGTGACCACTTGTTTCCTGGGCCAAAAAAGTTGGAATTCCCTTTAAAAACTTAAATCGTCGATATCTAAACTAAACGTCTAATCGACAAAAGAGCCTTAATTCGTGACCACTTGTTCCCTGGGCCAAAAAAGCTGGAATTTCTTATAAAAACTTAAAGCGTCGATATCTTCTAAACTAAGCATCTATTTCTTATAAAAACTTAAATCGTCGATATCTTCTAAACTATGCGTCTTATCGACAAAAGAGCCTTAATTCGTGACCACTTGTTTCCTGGGCCAAAAAAGCTGGAATTTCTTATAAAAACTTAAATCGTCGATATCTTCTGAACTAAGCGTCTAATCGACAAAAGAGCCTTAATTTGTGACCACTTGTTTCCTGGGCCAAAAAAGTTGAAATTTCTTATAAAAACTTAAATCGTCGATATCTTCTAAACTAAGCGTCTAATCGACAAAAGAGCCTTAATTTGTGACCACTTGTTTCCTGGGCCAAAAAAGTTGGAATTTCTTATAAAAATTTAAATCTTCGATGCCTTCTAAACTAAGCGTCTAATCTACAAAAGAGCCTTAATTCGTGACCACTTGTTTTTTGGGCCAAAAAATCTTCGATATCTTCTAAACTAAACGTCTAATCGTGATCACTAGTTTCCCGGGCCAAAAAAAGTTGGAATTTCTTATAAAAATTTTAATCTTCGATATCTTCTAAACTAAGCGTCTAATCGACAAAAGAGCTTTAATTCGTGTTCACTAGTTTTCTGGGCCAAAAACGTTGGAATTTCTTATAAAAACTTAAATCGTCGATATCTTCTAAACTAAGCGTCTAACCAATAAAAGAGCCTTCATTCGTGACCACTTGTTTCCTGGGCCAAAAAAGTTGGAATTTCTTATATAAATTTAAATCGTCGATATCCTCTAAACTAAGCGTCTAATTGACAAAAGAGCCTTAATTCGTGATCACTTGTTTCCTGTGCTAAAAAAGTTGGAATATCTTGTAAAAACTTAAATCGTCGATATCTTCTAAACTAAGCGCCTAATCGACAAAAATCGGCAAGTGACCACTTGTTTCCTGGGCCAAAAAAGTTGGAATTTATTTTAAAAACTTTATGATAATATCAACGCTGGCAGTGTTCGCCAATCGTTCAAAGGGGTACAACTACTTTCACCAGGGGATACTTTGGCAATTTGTAGGCGGCAATCGTCGTGATTAGACTATTTTTTCCGGCGAATGGCTGGAATTTTTTCCGCCATCAAAAATATTTGTCGGCTGTGTACACTGGTAAGGGTTGGTTCCCCTACAAAAAATTTGCATCAGTCCCCGTATTTTTAAAGATTTCGGGAACACAAACATTTTTTTGAGCACCCTTCATACCGCCCTTTAGTTTTTATCCTGCGTTGACATTTGAAGTCCGATCCAACGAGATGCATACTTATAAATTCTTCAATGGCAGCCTTCCTAGCTTTTCCTTATGCTGCAAAATTTAATATTTACTAATCATATACGAGTATAGATTACTGGCTTTTCTTATGTATATTTTTGTGTTGCAAAAAGGTGCCATTTAGAAGCGGGTAACTTTAGTCACTAGTAAAAATTGTTCTTAAATTCCAAACTGACGTATCAAAGAAGTAAAGCCCTTGTTAATTAATGATCAACGACATCAGATAATTAATAAGGAAGCATTGGCAGAAATACTATTTTTATACCCTCCACCATACAATGGAGGGTATATTAGTTTTGTCATTCTGTCTGTAACACCTTGAAATAATCATCGGAGACCCAACAAAGTATATATATTCTTGTTCCTCGTCCGGCTGTCCGTCTGTCCGTCTGTTGAAAACAATATAAAGCATGAAAACAGCTAGGGAGCTGAAATTTGGCACAAACATGTGTAGTTAACCTAGCATGGTTGGTATTGAAAATGGGCTATATAGCTCTACAGGATGATGGTGTTGGGGACCCTCAACCGACACCACCTCATAAAAATTAGGTTTTTTATTTGAAAATATAAGTCCAGTTTCTTAAGCAAAATCACTGAAATTTTGCAAATAACAATCTCTATATAGGCGCAATCATCTATGTAAAAATAGTTTAGATTTGGCCACCATTTTTTGTACCTCCCATACAAACGGTATTATGGGCCTTGAGAAATAACATGACTATAACTCACCACAAACTTAACCAATCGAAATGAAATTGTACACATCAAGATTTCTATATACAACACACTTCTACGCTGAATTCGGTTGAGATCGGAAAAGTCCTACTGGTACCTCCCACACTAACGGTCTCATAGGCCTTGAAAAATTATATGGCAATATCTCACCACACACTTGACCTATCGAAACGAAATTTTCGGCATAAAGATTAATATATAGAACAGACTTTTGCGCTAAATTTGGCCAAGATCGGAAAGGCCCTACAGGTACCTCCCACACAAACGGTATCATGGGCCTTGAAAAATAATATGACAATAACTCACCACACACTTGACCTATCCAGACGAAATTTTCGACATAAAGAATAATATATAGAACAGACTTTTGCGCTAAATTTGGCTAAGATCGGAAAGGTCCTACTGGTACCTCCCACACGAACGGTCTCATGGGCTTTGAGAAATAATATGACGATAAGTCACCACAAGCTTGACCTATCGAAATGAAATTTTGCACATAAAGATTTGTATATAGAACACACTTCCGCACCAAATTTGGTTTTATTTGGGAATCTGGTGGAGGGTATCCAAAGTTTGGCACAGCCAAACTTAACATTTTTTAACTTGTTTTTTGCTCAAATGCAGGATGCATGGAAAATAATTCGATTTTATTCTGAAATTCAACCTTAGAAAGCTACAAAATTAGGTGGTGAATCCTGCAAATTTGAGTTATTATTACTGGGCCACACCGCCATTGTGGGTATGCGTTTCTGGAAGTGTTTTTTTTTGTATGAGGGTGATAGTGAGGAAGAACACGACGTTAAAAGAAACTTGTCCAATTTGACCTCAGTGTATATTTTAAAATGTTGAACCTTATGTACGAGTACGTTTTTTGTTTATGAATAAAAATGAGTACTTCAAGGCTAAAGTTAAATCATTTTTAAAGCCCTTTACTAACGATTCAAAATAAGGCCCAATCAGGAGGGTATAATACTAGATAACATCACTAATCGAATTTAACTTCGAAGTCAAACACGACCTATGGACGAAATATGGCACCTGCCAAAACTGAAACAACGGCATGCATCTCGTTACGATCGGACATCAAATGACAACGCAGGATAAAAAAAACTAAAATGGCAGAAAATTTAAATGTAGGCGGTAACTGCTGCAAATTTTTTTCGAGCCACACTAATGTATTCCTCAACATACTGCCGTTTTCTTTCTGTACATGTACAGTTAATCTCGGGCTCTATCATTAGAGTTTGCTATTCTTCGATGGTCTTTCTTCGTATAACGTATTAAACTGATATATGGATACTTGTAAGCATATTTTCACATTTATTACGTTATTACTTTATTTTAAAAATCCATCATTCAAAAAAATACAATCCACCTACACTGACATCATTCTAAGCAAAGACAAAAGAACATTTAATAGATGGCCTTGTTTCAAATTTCCCAAAGTTAAACCAAACAATGTTTTTAGCTAAATTTACTTTTTTCACCCATAAATTGATAATTTCCAGCTGAAATGGCCAATAAATAATTCATGCATTAAAAGCTTTTTTGATTGAATTATAATGTATATATCCTCCTTTGAAAGTAAAAAGAATCTCTCACCCCCTCCGAGGGAATCAGCGTGTGGAACTTCCCATAGAATTTGTGAAATAGACCAGAATAGAACATTCAATTCATGTCGAACATTCACCGAGGAGATGATGTTCTTGTTTTTGACATTCTATTTATTGAAAACTTTGTTCGTGAAATTTTCTCAGAAAAGCAATTATTTGTAGACGAAATCGTAAAGTTCTCATTAAAAAACCTCAAAGGAACCATTCACAAGAGAAAGCCTTGATGTGTTACATACATATTGAATCGCTTTTAATTAATTAAAAGTTAAATGGCGCTAAAAATCAATAGAAAAAATATTTCATTTGTGTTTACCAACTCTTTGCAATATTTATAAATATAGATCACCCCCCTTGATTAACTTAAATTCAGGCCTATTACCGTTGTTGTCGTCTTCTTATTCATAAATTTATAAAATTGTTGACGAGTTTATAACAGAAACGAAAACTAAGTTTTCCATGTAAGGGAAAATCAATTAATGACAGTTAAATGTAATGTTAAACCTTTTTTAAGAAGGACCCGTTTAATCTGGAGTTGTCCTAATTTTATTTAAGGAGACCTATACTTAAATTATTAGAGTAGTACTTTAGTGCAACATTTTAGTCAGCATTTCTATATTTACTTTATATATTCTTGAAAAAGGAATGAAATTCAGAACTAGAGGTATCGATTTTTTTTTAGCTTACTGCATTAAAAAAACTGGGCAATATACCTACTCGTATATTTATGGAATACGAGTTGTACCCGGTCCGCTTTAATTAGTTATTCCCGTCGCTCAGAGGGATAAGATAATGAAAATAATTTAGCCGTTTCTGAACTAACAGTTGGATTTTGATGAAATTTGACACCTAATAGAAGAGGCATTTCCGTTTGAAAACTGTATAAGCTCGAGGTGCTATACTTGGGGGGTCCTGTAGCTCCGCCCCTGAACATCATGGGGGCCCAAACTCTTTTTATGTGTGAAATTTCATCAAAATCCGACTGATAGTTTAGAAACGGCTGAATTGTGTCCATTTTTTCTAATCTCATCCCATTAGTTCTAGCAGTATGCCTCTGTAAGGCGTAGACAGCTCTCATAACTAAAAACTTAAAACACTTAAAGTTCATCAACTATAAGGGTTAAGGACATCATATTCGGTATATGTGACGCGCAAAATAGAAAGGGGCCTGAGGGTAAACCCCAGTTTTGTTCAGGAGAGCCATTTTAAAGATTTAAATACGTGTATCTTTGGTGTACCATCTCTTTCATAAAACGCGCATATCTCTGGGAGGGAACACTTTTGGGGCATGGGATCGGTCTCATTCGATGCTCAGATGTTGTCCACATAAAAAAAAAGGTGAAAATTGATTTTTTTTCCCTTAGGTCTCTTTATCTATGCGCTGTCACATATAGACAGTCAATGTATAACGAAACATTTTCGGGGGGAAATAGGGCTGTGACACGCCTTTTTTAAGCGATGTAATGACCGGATTTTCTTAAAATTTACACAAAAAACAATTGTGGGAGTTTTTGAAGAGGGTCATTTCTAATATCAGATTTTATTTACGAGGGCATATCAATACTTCCGTGACTTTTCCAACTTCCCTTGTTGTTATTTATATCAAATGCAACGCTGCTTGCATGAAGTACCATTTGTTAATAGAGTACTGCCAAGTTTTAAGAAAGTTCCATCATTTATAAGTAGTTTGTGTTTAGCACCTGTTTAAAAAGTACAACCTCGTGGGTTATGTTAAAAATGGAAAAAAGTTTCGCGGAAAAAAACAGTTAAATGGCAACAGTTTTTTGGGATGCACGCGAAACGGCGAATATTATGCCATCTTATTGGACCGATTTAACGAGGATTTAAAAAAAACGACCACATATGGCCAAGAGAAAAGTTTCAATAGCAAAATTGAATGAATGGGTTATGAATTGATTGGTGCCTCATCCGCCATATTCTATTACTATTTCCTTTTTCGAAACCTAAAGAAACGGCTCTGTGGAAAGAGTTTCAGATCCAACGATGTAATTATTGATCAAACAAATGCCAATTTTATGGAACTTGAAAAATCCTTTTTTTTTTGAAGGGATACAAAAATTGGAGAAACGTTGAACTAAGTTTATTGAGCTAAAAAGAGATCATGTTGAAGACATTTTTTTTTTGCAAACAAGCTTTATTTTATTCGAAATGTCACGGAGTTATTGATATGTCCTCGTGTATCGAGATTACAACAAAAAGGCGATCGAAGGTATAACTTAAACTTATCAAAATATGTTACCTTAAATACTTCCAAATGAGCCAATTTCGATTCTCGCGAGGCAAAATAAAGAAATGGCTCGGTGGAAAGAGATTCAACGATGAAATTATTGATCAAACAAATGCCAATTTTATTGACCTTAAAAAATCCTTTTTCGGAAGGGATACAAAAATTGGAGAAACGTTGGACTAAGTGTATTGAGCTAAAAGGAGATCATGTTGATTTTTTTTTGCAAATTAAAGCTGTATTTTTTTCGAAAAAAACGGAATCATTTATTATCTCGTATATCGAGATTACAATAAAAAGGCGATGGAAGGTGTAACTTAAACTTATCAATATACTAGTAGGGACATAAATACTGTTACACTCGTTTTATGCCGTAAAATAAAAAGTTTTTGGACCAAATATTTTTTAATATATTTATCGTTGTATATTGTATCCAAAAAGAATCTACTTATTCGAAATGTCCGCCTTTTGCCTTTACACACGCCTTAAGTCGCACTGGCCAATCGTCAAAACCTGCACGAACCTCGTCCATTGGAATATTGGTCACAGCTCGAACCAAAGCAGTCTTAAGAGATCCAATGATGGGGTATCTTTTGTGATAAACCTTGTCCTCTAAAATCGTTCACAATTTGAAATCCAATGGGTTCAAATCTGGACTGTCTGAGGGCCATTCTTCAGAGGAGATGAAGGCTGGCAAATTGTTTCGAAGCCAGGCCTGCGACGTTTAATCCTTATGGAACGGCGCAGAATCCTGCTGGAAAGTCCATGGCTGGGTTTGGAACAGGGAATTGTTAAAAACCTTCACAACAGCTTCCAAAATGGTTTCTTGGTAAACTTTGGCCGATGTTTTGACTCCTTGTTCGCAGAAATGCAGGTCAGTGACCCCATCGTAAGAGACACCCCCCAAACCATGAAGCTGGGTGATGAACCTTTTCCACACTTAGGATCAGTTCAGATGCTTCCTTAGATGACCGCGCATACACTGAACAACATTTTTCTGTGCAAGTTATCAGCGTGCTTCACTAAAAGACGTTTGCATTTTTTAATCCTCTTTTTTAAAGTTGCAGTCAATAAATGTCCGGTACGTCGTTTAAAAGCCCCAAGTCCCAAGTCTTTTTTAATGATTCGACTCGTGGACTTTTGCGTGATATTCATCTCACGGGCCATGATTTTCTGTTTTTGGAGCGGATTTCTGTGAATCCTTGATTTAACGGCTTTGATGACATGCGGTGTTCGAACAGAGCCCAAGACCGGTGGCGGTCTTTTACATCTCCAGTCTTCTCAAACAGTTTTATGCATCGGTAGACGAACATGCCGCTAATCCCTAGCGTTTTGAAAATATCGCTTTTTTTCATTTTACACTTGAAAAGGCCTATAACAGCGATACGGTTCTCATTACCTGACCACTCCATGATGAAACTTGTAACAATTTTAAAAACCCGTTACAGGTTAACGCTATTGAGGATAGCTTTCAAAACCCATATGACATTAACGGGGTATGTTCTGTTCTACTATTGAAATGGGTGTGTTCAATGTTGTAACAGTATTTATGTCCCTACTAAGTAGATATATAGTCATAATACTTCCAAATGAGCCAATTTCGATTCTCGCGAAACAAAATAGGGGGTATGTCGGCAATTTAAATTTACCACTCTCAAGTGTATCAAACAATATTCTTTAAAACTAAAAATTTATATTTATCACTAGTAAGTAAAGCGCATTGAAAATATTACACAGATTGTAAAATTATTGTTTTAACTTCTCAAGTTGTCGGGACAACCAAACCGTAAACGACATCAGAGCCTTAGGACGGATTAGTCTAAATGTATAGGGACCACACTAAAGGTGGCAGGTTGTTCTATAACCAAATAATGTTGGTGATGGTTTTTCATTTTCAAATGTGTGTTACCAATCTTTATTTGATATGAACTAGACAACTTCTTAATAAAAGGCTTAATTGGTCAATATTTTGGAATGATTAAAGTTTGGACAAAAGCAAATCTGAAACATGTGTGTAAATTTAAATTGTTTAAGTCGTCTTATGTACACTGTTCACAATACTAATATCTTTAAACATTGTCCTGAGCACTGCTCGAGAAAGAAAATGCGAAATGAGCCCCCTCATTGAATGCAAGAGTATGGAAGATCTGAAACAATCAGAATAATGGGAAAAGTGAGTCTATCGTAAAAGAGGTTTCCAAGAGGTTGTGACACTTATCATTAAACCCCTCATCGAGAGGTGGAAATACATATCTTGAATTGTTATTCGCCTCCCAAGAAACTCCATATTGTTAATGCTGTGTTTCTGTCTATAAGGGGCTCTCTTTAATATCTAGACGAAGAAAATACACTATTTGAAGTGGAAGCGTCCAAAGAGACCTTGGGGACAGCTGAGTGAACATGACCGGACAATTAAAGAGGCGCAGAAGTCATGTGGTCGCTGATAGCATACGAGACTCAAGTCAGGGACGTTGACATTAATTAGCTTCAATTAAAATTAACACGGCTGCCCAATTCGGATTTCCAGAACCATGCCCGTTAGCCGATGTAGCGTTGCTGTTGTAGCGGCACATAGTGTCGGGGTGACAGCCCTTGGCCGATGAATTTCTCCTTCGGGGCGATCCGGTGCATAGAACCGACTATTGTGGGATCGAGCAGCGTCTCTCAAATCTTGGAGAGGTGTTCCCCAAGCACATTATTCGCGTTATACACCGCCTCTGCGACTAGAATGGCACGAATGTTGTTAGAAGTCGCTTGGCAGTTGAGATGATCTAGAGGACATCTCTTGTTACGTTAGACTTCTCGCTCTATATCATGAAAGTCTCACCTGTTCTGTCTGGTAGGAGGAATTGTAGGGAGGACTACTTCGAAGACACCAAAGCAGACATCGAAATATTGTGCCTGCACACGGTAAGGGCCTTCATCTGCTAATGTAGATGGTCTTCAGATGACATGAAAAGACTCCACTGTTAATCTTCTAAAGACTACATTCTGGCAGCTCTGCACTTTCTTCCACTGCATCTAACTCACGTTCGCCGACCTCATAAGTGATGCATAGTTTGCCACAGGCCGATCTATAGCTTTGTAAAAGGTCAACAGGGTTTTTTGTCAGCTCCGTACTGCCGGCGAGTGACTTGAAGACCGTGTACCTACTTTTGATTAATCGCAGGCAGCTGAGGCATGTGCAGATGCTCGAAAAAGGTAGTTCAATGTGACCCAAAGAATTTTACGGTAGTTGGTGGTCTTCCGATGAACAACCACACCTCTGCAGTCCCTGCAGTGAATCTGCTGATTTGTCGACGACTATTTTCATATTCCTCGCATTGAAGAACATTGCTTAATCAGTGTGGCAATAGTTGATTTCTTCGTTAATATCATCCTCTTTAAGTCATGATGCTAGAATTGTGCAGTCATAATCGTCTCTTGGTGAAGGAGTTTCGGGAGGTAGAGGTTAATAAGTGCCAAAGATATCACCCCGTCCTAGATAAAACCCTTAATAACTCTACAGGGACTTCGACTTTTTGTCTCTAAATTCTACATATGACTTGCGACCACAAATATATGTTTTTTTGCGACCGAACGTTTCCCCAACTAGACGGCTGTCTGCGATGGTCTAAAATGCAGTAGAATAATTTACCAATTCGAAAGTCGTGGTGGGGTCAACTACCACGAAGACTGTCCTGTCGGTGGGTATGATCTGGAAAATGTCACGAATAATATGGTTGCACTGGGCTGCCGTGGTAGGGTCAACTACCACGGTGGGTGGTAGTTGACCCCTGTGGGTGGGTAGGGGGTGGATGTCACGAATAATATGGTTGCACTGTGCTGCTTGCGGATCCCATGTTGATGATCAGCAATAAAAAGATGTTGGATCAGGCTGGGGGGCAACAGTGCTTCTAGCGCCTTTGCTACCAGCGGAAGGAAGGAGATCGGGCTGTATGACTTAACATTTCTCTTTGTCTGGATGCAATCGCGGTACCACTTTGCCCATTTTCCTGGCTTCGACAACTACAACGACAAATTGAGCACTTCTCTACTCCCGGGGGTTTCCAAGTGCTTCAGCATCATTATAAAATTGCTGTCTGGACCCTGCCCCTTGGATAATTTTGGGCTGTGCATATAATTTACAACTCCGCCAGCAGTAAATTGTGTTGATGCCACATCGACTTTAAGAGGGCCAGTACGACGCATTGCTCTCCTTTTCTCCTTGTCGCTCTCTGGGATCTCAATAAAAAGCCGCTTATAATGAGTCGCATAGCGCTTTGGATCTAACACTAAACTGTCGACGAACGTGACGGCTGTCAGATCATTCTCTCTCACAGTGTTTGAGAGCGATTTGACCGTTGTCCACCAATGTCCATACCAATTTCTGCACCCAAGTTGCACTTCTGCAAGTGATCAAGCAATGTGGTTCGCTTGCAGTCGTTGACCAGCCTACTAATCTTAAAATTAAGGTTTTTAATTCTGAGGTCAGTAGGGTTAGAGCTACAAATGTCATCAATGTGATCTGCGAGTCCCGCTGCCTATGTCGACCAAGAGGAATATGGTCAACGACTGCTGAATCCGGAACTTCTTCTCAACTACCCGATTATCCAACTGAATAGGTAGATAACTGAAGGTACGATTGGCTTCTCTGAAGGCATCCCAAGGTGCTTATTATATCCTCACCTAAGGGCATGTTTTCTATTTTGTGTTGGGTAATGTTGTATTCTTAAATGCAGCCCATAAAATTGTTGAACAGTATACATTAGATACTATTTGTACACTCGCACATGATCATGCGTTTCCACATGTTGATAATGACCTCAAAGAGCAGCCCGCACACAAGAAATGTGACAATATTCGTGTACTTAGGATGAATACCAGCCTATGGGATGTTCATATGCTATAAAAAAGTGTATTGTATATTTTGAATTGTATATTTGCCTCTGCTTTGATTTGTAATCTCTGCTGGAGTTTATACTAGATGACTTGAAATATTTTCAACATTTGATTTAATCGCTTATTGTCTGAATTAAATTTAGTATCTTACAAATACTCCAAATTGAATAACGTGTTTAAGTCACGAGTGTTATACTAAATTTGTCATATCATTTGCATAACCACGAAATATTGATCGACAACCCTATAAAGAATATAAGTATATGTTATTGGTCGTCTTGAATCCAAGACGATCTAGCCTGTCTGTTGAAATAACGATATCGGTCAAACGAATTAACCTAGAATCCTGAAATTGGTTCCATTATCATGGCTTATGGCAAAAAGCAGTTTGGGATTGTAAGGGACTAAAGGTACCTTGAAAAATTATACCTTTTAGAGTTTTATCTTTACAAATCATAACTTTTTTTGGGCATGGTCACTGTTAATCGGACGCACTAAATACCTGAGAAAGAGCATATTTGCTGGACATTTTGGCACATGTGGCCAAAAAACGGTTTGAACGACCGATCAATACTCAATATTGGCATATGGGTACTTAAATTAAAGCAAATTGGGCTACAAATCCAAAGATTAATTAATTTTGTTATTTTGGCTAAGTTGAGGGTCGGAAGCATGGCCGAAAAAGCTTAATAAACGGGCCCTTTCTCTGTGTTTTTTGGGCTTTTGTTGCGCATTGGCGGTGGATGGTGTATAAGGTTCGACCTGTCCGAAGCTAACGATGTTCTTACTTGTTTGAGATACGGCTTTTAGAGAATATGAAGTAGAACGGTCTGTTGATGGAATGAATTATGGGGTAGTGGTTCGATCAAGATGACGGGTTGACAGGATTTTAGTTACACAATGACGGACACAATGACTAACTCGGCCTCGCCAAAGTTAGGATTGTTTTAACTTGTTTGAGATACATACGTCTTTCAGAGATTATGATGCAGAACGGCCAGTTGATAATTGGTCCGGTCGAGATGACGGCCGACCGTCGTTACCATAGTTACATTTTGCGTACTGTGGTAATCAACCATAATACGTGAGAGGCCTTCTCATTCATTGTTCAGAACGTAGAGCTATCAATTCGCTCTACCAAATCTGTACCCCTCAGGAGAGAATGCCACACACAGGAAAAATATTTGTTGCCACAACCAAATTTTTTGGCAACCGAATGTTGGTGGTTTGTCATACTATCTATGTATGCCATCGTTACAACCGAATGTTAACCGGGTTCACAGCAATTTTCCTTAAAGGGAACTGTTCGGCTTAAGAAAACAAATATCGGTAATCGTAACAGATTAATATGTTTATTGCAACTGAATTTGTAGATTTAAGTACTTTTTAAAAAAAATGTAACATTTTATCGCCTTGCAATGGATCAACAGAGTAAATTAAATACGTCTTTGGATAGATGTTTTGATTAAGCATTGCAAAGATGCACCAATTATTATCAAGCTTAGGGTAGCCGTAACTCAAAAAAAGTTGGTTGTTGTTTTGAATAACAAGGAGGTCTATCTTTGGCGAAAAATGTGACAAGTTTAAGTAATGTCGCTAATTTACCGTTAAGCCTGCTTTTATATTCTAGAAAATATTTTTTATTTATAGTAAGTTCATTTATACGAGGGCGACCGCAAAAGTAACTGGCCTAACATAAAAAGAACCGTTTTTTTGGAATTATTATTATTTATTTTTTAACATAATCTCCTTCCAACTCAATACACTTCATCAAACGTTTTTCAATCTTTTTAATTCCATCCGAAAAATAAGATTTTTCAAGACCTTCAAAATATGCCTCAGTTTCAGCAATAAACTCGCTATTGGACGAAAATTTTTTGCCACCGAGAATTTTTTTTAAATTTGGGAACAAGAAATAATCAGAAGGATCTGGACTATATGGTGGATGTGGAGCAATTTTAAATCGTAATTCGGCCAGTTTTTGTTGAGTGTGTGAAGGAGCATTATCTTGATGAAAAAGAACTTTTTTTTTAAATGCGGTCGTTTTATATTGATTTCTTCACTCAACCGATCCAATAATGCACAATAATATTCACTATTTATAGTTTTTCCTTTCTCAAGATAATCAAAAGATAATCAATAAATATTATACCATTTGTATCCCAAAATACTGTGGCCATTACTTTTTCTGCTGACTTAACAGTTTTCGCCTTCTTGGTACCACTTTTACCAGCTTCTATCCATTGTTTTGACTGCATTCTGGGATGTAGTGATTGATCCATGTTTCATCAGCAGTTATGAATCGGCGCTAAAGGCTCCTCGGAATCCAACGGACGATTTTTTGGGACAAAGTCAACAAACGCGGCACATATCTTGCGGATAGCTTTTTCATGTGGAGTTCATCATGTAAAATACTCCAAACTTGTTTTTCGTGTATTTTAACAATACCAGCAAGTTCTCTGAGTTTTATTCGTCTATCTTTAGTCACTTCATTAAATATTTTTCTAATGTTTTCGATAGTAGTAGCAGTTTTCGGTCTTCGAGATCGTTGTTCATCTTCCGTACTTAAACGACCCATTTTAAATTGTTGAACCCAGGATTTCACGGTGGAGTATGATGGTGCATTATCACCATGAACAGAATCCAATTCATCTTTGATTAATTGTGGCGTATAACCTTTCATATAAAAGTGTTTAATTACCGCACGAGACTCTTTATTTTCCATTTTTCAAAAATTATAAAACTTGTTTACTTGAATCACCTGTAACAAAGAAAATAATCATTAAATATTTCGGAAATTTTGACAGATGGCTTACAAAAGAAAACAGAAAATGTGCCAGGCCAGTTAGTTTTGCGGTCGCCCTCGTATAGCAGTATCGTTTAGAAGCATTAACCGTCTAACCCAAGAAATTTTTTTTACGACTTCAAAATATGTTTTCGTCGTAAACAACGATTTTTTTGAGACTAGGACCGTTAAAATATTATAGAGTTTATATGGTAAAGTTGTAATAACCAATATTATGTTACAAAATCCACTACAAAGGTCACTATTAAAAACAAATCTGTTGTCACCACCAATTATTGGTTGCAAAGTAGCACCTTCAGTTGTCCCAACCAATAGTTAAATTGAATTCGATTAGTATAACTGTGTTGTTGGCTGTGAATAGCGTGATAGGGTTGTAGCAACCATCCTAGGATATCTCGAACCACGTTAACATCTATACTATGGAATGTTTGTTATTGCAAAAGAAAGTCGGTTTATTTATTTTCGTAGTGTGGACCGATTTCCAACTGATTTTTTCTCTGTGTACACAATTCGTGGTGGACGTAAAAGTCTCCGAGGATCAAGCTATTATTGTCATGTAGCAGATAGCTAGTGCCAGGCAAATACCGGGGCACAGGTATTTGCCTGGCAAATAGAAAGGGACCTAAGGTTAAAAACCAGTTTTGTTCAGGAGAGCCATTTTAAAGACTAGGTCCCTTTCTATTTGCGCTTAGAAACGTCGATTTCACTTTCATAAAACGCGCATATCTCTGGGAGGGAACACTTTTGGGGCGTGGGATCGGTCTCATTCGATGCTCAGATGTTGTCCACATCAAAAAAAGAAAAACAATGAAAATTGATTTTTTTTACTATCTCTCTCTATGCGCTGTCACATATGTTATACACGCCATACATTTTAATATGAGTCTCTAACGTCAAGCTTAGCAGAGATAGGGGAGTACTGCATAGAATGGTGTACCAGGAAGTCCCCCATCTGCCCTTCTCGTGCGATCCTTGCGTAGCCCGTTGTTTTTATCACAACTATGCAGGTGGTTTTAAGATTTCGCTCCTGAATCGCCGGGACCAAAATGTTTTTCCGACTTCCTTCAGCAAGTAGACATTAATCCGCCTTTCTCACAGAATCAATCATTTCATAGCCCTAACACCCTATGCCTTGCATACTAACATAATTATGCCATATAATAAAGCTCAATTTATCCTCATTTATTTGCTTTAATAAGTCCTATATACACACACACACACAAGCAGATATACTCGTACTCGTATTTATACTGCACAGCATAAACTCATTTTCATGTTTATATGGCCTCTTTACATTTTCATTGTTCATTAAAATCCTCTTATTATTATTGCGATTATGATATGTTTTTCTTGGTTTTTTGGTTCTCTCATTCCAAGCGACGCTGTGCAATGGAGAACGTTTCTATTTTCCTATGATGATCCAAGAGGAAAAGTTTTCGTTTCATTATAAATTTCGCTGGCATTGATATTATGAGGTACTTTTTATTCATTACGGCGACCATCACAGCACCACCACCATCCTGCAGCCACTGCTGCCATGGCCAACAAACAGATTTGCATCATTACCTTCAGCATTCGTATTGCCACCATGGGTCCTCCTAATATCCAACATTCTAATAATTCTCATCATCATCATCATCAGCGGGCAACATCATATCATTTCGGATTCATAATTCAATCAGGGAAAGTGAGGTTTTCGCAGGACTTCGCTGTACCCGTACCCGGACTAATGTTGCCCTCCCCTTCCCTTTCCAACAGCTGCAATGGGTCCTTCGTTGTTGTTTTTTTATGAAACTTTTTGTTCGTTGTTGAAATGAGCATATTTTTCTTCTTCGCTCTTGTTTTTTTTTCCGGTCCTTTCTAATTTTTCACACAATTACTGCAATTAAACTTTTTCCCAGTGCCATGGGATATGAAGATGGATTTCACTTTTTTTCTGTTGCTGCTGCTGTCTTCCTTCATTTACCAGTGGAGCATACGATTCTGTTTGGTGGTAAGGGGAATAACGGTGGTGTGTAAAGTGAGTATAAGTGAAAAAACTGTTTTTTAATTATAATTAGGTTAAATTTAAGATAATTATTTTCAATTAGTATAAGAAAGATATAAACTTATGTTACCATCAAGAGTGTATAATTGAGTGAAGTCCTGCGAAATGATATTTTAGACATTTGAATATTTTGTTCGTATACTAATGGTGCATGTACCCTGGCCGGGCTACTTATGGATACTATTAAAATTAATTGATCGTAGACGTTTTCGTTAATGAAATCATATGGTATCGGTGTTAGATTAAAATATTTTTTTTTAAATTTATGAGCATTAAATGACCAACCTTTCGTTATGGAAGTGGAGTTCAATAGCAGCACTTGGAAGAGGAGATGAAAAGCCTATGTATTTTGAGCTACTAAATTTTTAAGACACTTGCGATTGAACATTAAAATCACCCCCATTTATTGCCCTTCTTCCCACCATCTAAAGACAATTATTTTTGTAACTTAAAAAAAAATATTTTTTTATTCATATTATTGGATTATTCGAACACAATTTCAATCATTTGGGTGCCCATGCTCATTAAAACGTAGCGGCAAATTATTAAATAACTTAGTGTTGAACTCAAGCTCAGTCTCACAAAGTATTTATTTAACAAGGCTGGCTGCACACACTCTTGTTATTTCGGGTCTGCCCAACTTAGCAATTTGTACGTTGGGTACTTTCTCCAGTTTTGAGTACCAAGAATGGTGGAATTAAAGCCTTCCTGCATTTTCCGTGGTAGTTATCGTTAAATGTCTTTCTGAGTGGAGCGTTTGTTTCTATCAATCGTTGTATTTTGAGACGCTAAACTGCATTCGTAACGATATAGCTTGGGATTAGGCCGATGGAAGTACTCTCCATGCGGAGTGTTTTTGTATCACTGTATTGGAAAGTGCTATCTTTGTCAAACGAGAATGGGCTCTGTTTTTAAGTTGTTTATTGAGCCCAAAATACCACTCCTTTGTCAACACGATCTTTCGTTTAATTTCACTGCTAAGATTGCCCCTTTTGGTGTATGGCGGTTCTAAAATATACAACCTTGACATTGCAACTGTCGATTAAAACGATCTCAGCTTTCTGCGTCTCGGTGTCATTCTAGCAGTTGCAACCATAAATTTGGTCTTACCCCCATTTACCACACGACCAATTTAGATGACTCAAATTCATTCTTTGATAAAACATCAGCTACATCTCGTTTTGCCCTTCCGACTATGTCTATTTCGTCTGCATAAGCAAGAAAGAATGGATGTTTTAATCTTTGTGTCAGTTTTATTAACTATTGCACTTTCTTAGATTTTCTTTATTAACATGATATCCTGTCACCCAGGCTGAGACTACTTGTCGTATTAAATGGTTTGGAGAGGTCACTTCCAATTGGAATCTACATAGGCGTACAAGCTTTGATAGTATCCCATACGAAGTCATGGTTTCAAACGACTTTTTTCTATAAGTAATCAGAGTGTCAAATTCAATCTTATAGTCGATGAAATGGAGGTATGTTTCGAATTTCTCCTCCTTGGTCTTTTCTAGGACTTGACGCAGCCTCAAAAATTGGTCGATTGTGGATTTATTCTTCTGAAGTCACGGTGATACGGACGGAAAAGGCCAGAACATTTTTTTTTAAAATTGTATACATTATATGCGAGAGTTTTTTTACGCGATGGATAGGTTACTTATTTCGTGAAAGATGGAGTAAACGGTCTTGTCTCCCCTTTGTCTATTGCTCATAATACGCTGATGTTCCAATCATCGGACATGCATTCGGTTTTCCAGACAGTACAAACTAGCTGATGCATTCAAGTTAACAGCTCGTCTCAATCGGTTTTATAAAGCTCCGACGGTGCACAAAATCCACACTTAACGCTTAATCTCTAATAATGCTTGGGCTTGTCGATTTGATTGTTAAGATATTTAAAGGGATGGTTTTGAAGCAAAAAAGTTGACCATTTCGAGCAGATTTAAAGTCAAAACGATAGCAAGCGGATGGTCTTGTGCCTTCATTTACTCGGTCAATTGGACGTTGTAGGCAAATAAGTCGAGGTCATTGTTCAGTCAAGAATATAAGCATGTCCATCTTACTTTCCCGGCCACAGTAACAAGGGTTAACTACTCGTAAATCAGTAAGTTGCTCAGCTTCCGTATAATTCATATGCATATACTGGGCCCTTTTGCCTAACGAAGGCTCCGAACTTATCGCAAATTTTTCACACGGTTTAGAAATTAATGTATTACTCATAAAGTCACCGACATTAACGAGCTGCGGCTTAATATAAGTAAAATAAACTAGTAAAAAAATCTTAAGTCAGGCGTGGCCGACTATATTAAACTCTGTACTTCTGGATGTCTCAAAAAGGCTACTAAATTTTAAATCATATTTAAATTTGTAAGAAAATTTCCTTGTTAAAGGTAAAATCGATTGAACATTTATGTGAAAGCTATAGCCAAGTCTTTACAGATTTTCTCCCCTTTCAACAGCGTCCGTCCTTGAAGCAAGGAACTTACTAGTACCAAATTTTATCAAGTTCGGATACAATATGTAGCTTTTTAAGCCTAAGACATAAATACGGTTAAGCAATTACGTTTGGGAGCTATATAAGTAAAATAAACGAGTAAAAAAAAATCTTAAGTCAGGCGTGGCCGACTATATCCAAATTTTATCAAGTTCGGATACAATATATAGCTTTTGAAGCCTAAGACATAAAAACGGTTAAGCATTCATGTTTGGGAGCTATATCTACATCTGAACCGATTTCCACAATGTGCGATAAAGACTTTAAGAGTCACCACACACGAGTACGTGCGGGAGTTATTTCTAAATCGATGGTTCAAAAAATCTTACTTGTGCCAATGGAATCAGCTGGTGGTTATACGTCGATCGGTATAGCTCAAATATTTTTGTAGCTATAAACATTTGCCATGAACTTACAGAACCCTCTTCCTCAGAGTGGTGCATAGTATAAATATTGAGATTATCTTATCCGTAGTCAAACGTGGATTTTTCTGTATGATAGTCGTGTACACTCACCATTTCACCACGGCGGCCCCACTATTATATAAATAGAAAGTGGTAGTTTGCATAGAGATTTCTGCTCATACGTCACCGGACTTTATCGCTGCCGCAAAAATTACTTATAAATTCTTTGAGTGTCGATATGTGATTTTGTTAAGCCAACAGAAGTACAGTGAAAATGACCCATATCCGTCTATGTTTTGATATCACAAAGGCTCTAGCCCGATTTTAATACCTGCAGCTCAAGAAACCACATATGAAAACCATGCTGATAACATTTAGCACAAAACGTTGTGAGCGAGTGGTAAATGGTTCTGGTGAATTGGGAACATATCGGACATTATTTTTAAATACTAAGTAGGAACATAAATACTATTACACACGTTTTATGCTGTAAAATAAAAAGTACTGAATGTTTTTGGACCAAATACTTTTTAATATATTTATTGATGTATATTGTATCCAAAAAGAATCTACTCATTCGGAATGTCCGCCTTTTGCCTTTACACACGCCTTAAGTCGTACTGGCCAATCGTCAATAGCTGCACGAACCTCGTCCATTAAAAATTAGCCACAGCTCGAAGAGATTTAAGAGATTTAATGTTGGGGTATCTTTTGTGACTAACCTTGTCTTCTAAAACCGTCCACAATTTGTAATCCAATGGGTTCAAATCTAAACTGCCTGAGGGCCATTCTTCAGAGGAAATGAACGCTGGCAAAATGTTTCGAAGCCAGGCCTGGTGCGTTTTAGCCTTATGGGCCGGCGCAGAATCCTGTTGGAAAGTCCATGGCTGGTTTTGGAACAGGGAATTCTTAAGAGGCTTCACAACAGCTTCCAGAACGGTTTCTTGGTTAACTTTGGCCGATGTTTTGACTCGTTGTTCGCAGAAATGCAGGTCAGTGACCCCATCGTAAGAGACACCAAACCATGACTGAAGCTGGGTGATGACCCTTTTTCCACCCTTGGGATCAGTTCAGGTGCTTCATTTTGCTTGTTATATTTTCATCGGTGAACAAAATTTTTCTGTGCAAGTTATCAGCGTGCTTCACCAAAAGACGTTTGCATTTTTCAATCCTATTTTTTTAAAGTTGCAGTCAATAATTGTCCGGTACGTCGTTTGAAAGCCGTTTTGATTCGACTCATGGACTTTTGCTTGATATTCATCTCACGGGCTATGATTTTCTGTTATCGAAGCGGATTTCTGTGAATTCTTGATTTAACGGCTTTGATGACATGCGGTGTTCGAACAGAGCGTGGGCGGCCCGACCCGACCGACAGTTTTATGCATAGGTAGACGAACATGCGGCTAATTCCTAGTGGCCGGAGCGTTTTGAAAATATCGCTTTTTTTCATTTCACACTTGAAAAGAGCTATTACAGCGATACGGTTCTCATTATCTGACCTCTCCATGATGAAAGTTGAAAGAATTTTAGAATCCCGTTACGCTATTGATGTTAGCTTTTAAAACCCATATGACATTAACGGGGTATGTTCAGTTCTACTATTGAAATAGGTGTGTTCAATGTTGTAACGCTATTTGTGTCCCTACTAAGTATAAGTACTCTCACCATTACACCTTACAATTAAGCGCAAGCCCTGGCCTAGATGACGTCCGAAATGTGCAAAAAACTTATTAAAATAATAGTTATTACCTGTTCACACCACATTATAGTTCAAGCATTGAAAGGTCTTTCATACTCCTACCATATTGAATAAATTCAACTTAGTTCACGTATCTACTAGCGATTTGTGCCGAAAAAATTTTCAATTTTAGTTCACATTGTTATTCAAATCATACCGAAAAATATAAACATTAAAAGTCCATTACTGTCAAAAATAAACTTTACGCTTGAACAATATAACTTCCTAACCCCCCTCATCATACCCCTCCGCCAAGGCAGTAATCACAAACAAATGTACAACAGCAAACCTACCAACATACACAGAGTCGTGAATTTTCCATGGAAAAATACAAAGACAAGCAAGAAAAAAAAAACACACGGCATATGTGACAAAAATACCATATGAAAGTGGAAAAATGAAAAACTTTATTTAGACACTCGAATATTTGAACACTTTGAGCGGACGTAACTATGCCACATATCACAGAATGTTGCAAGTGGAAAAAGTGGCGCAGCAAAAAGTGCTCGTATCCGCAGCAAATTTTAAGTAAATACAAATGAAATTCATTCCATATTCAGTGGAAATACTACCAGCAGTAACTGTATGCATACTGTAAGGGTGTATGTGTGCGCTGATTTCGGCGGAACTAACATTTACGGATATATTCATATATTTTCCACTACACCTCCTCTAGATGTGATAAAAAAAAACAATAGCAAAAACGCTGCAAGCAAAAAAATGAAAAATCAAAATATTAAATATATATTAGCAATACTCGTAGCATTGCTGCAAGTCTCATACTAATTGTAAGCATCAATACGTATTTGCTTATTTTCATGTGAGTGAGCCCAGTTATACAAGTGAAGAGTCACACTTTATTCTGGCTCAGAACAGTCAAATGTGGTTGGAACGTTAGACCTATACTTCCATTTTTCAACATTCCATAAAAACGTAGTTAAGAAACTATAGTCGGGCGGAGGACTATAAGATACCCTACACCAGAAACCTTCGGACCTATGGCCGGAATTTAAGGGCTGTCTAATTAAAGAATGTCCTTATATATGAAACGTCATTATTAATAAATTCCATCAATATATGGATTCTAGATGTAAAGATATAAAATCGGATGAACATACATATATGAGTGGGAGCTATATCTAAATCTGGGACCGATTTTCTTCAATTTCAGAGCGTCCGCCGTTGATACAAAAAACTTACCTTTGCCAAATTCATGAAGTTAGGGCAACAAATACGACCTGCAGTTTGATTACAATCTTTAGAGGGAAGGACTGACAAAAGGACAGACTGGCATCGTTAAATGGAATCAGCAGATTATACGTCAATTGGTTTACTTAAACGTGGGTCTAGCTTAAATAGTTTTCGTCGGGTATAATAACAGTGCCTTCATTTTCCATTTAAACATTCAATATACAATTTGTGCTATTGGTTAAAAATTCTCAAAAATTGAATCTACAAATTTCGTTGTTAATATCGTTAATTTTTCTACAATAGTCAATATACGACGAATTTCGCAAAAATTGTATTGAGGAGCATGGAAGTTTTTTCAACGGCTTGCATTTGTTTTACTGTGGAACGACTCACACATGGACGTGGTGGTTGGTAACCATTTGTCAGGTATTCATGCAGTCCTGTATGAATTTATAAATATCTTTGTTGGGACAGAGTACGTATGCATGTGGTTTTATATTTATTTCCAGTTGCTGTAAAAACATACATGTGTTTGTGCATAAGTGGCAGGACTAGGTATGTCCTCCAACATATTGTACATATATAAATTTGAAAAATATTTACGTTATTTTTTAATAAATTTCTATTTTTGTATGATTTGTAAGTTATGTTATTTATTTTTTTTTTGTATTCAGGCTACCATTTGCTTTTATTTCAGGAATGGTATGTGTTTTGGTTTTTTTTCTTGTTTTTTATTATTATTTCTGTTGAGTAAGCTTCAAAAATGCACTAACCGGAAATGACATTTTCAAATATGCATTTGTAATCCTAAAAGGTTTACAAAGTTGAAAACTATAAACTATGGTTTTTGTTTTTAATTGAAAGAAGAGCAAAAAAACATCGAAACAAAAAAAGGACGACGTGTGTTTGGAATTCGGAATTTAAAATTTAAATTTAGGTAAGAGAATTGAAATGAAAATTAATATTGGCATTATGAATTGATCACATACATACAGGCAGGAGACTTAAAAGAAAGTGGTTAGCAAAAAGGTTGGTACAAAAAGAATGTAGCGATCACGGATTGAAGTAAATATAAACAGGGTGGTCCCAATACAAGTTTCTTTTTAAAAAGCAATAAAGTAAACATTTTTAATTATTTTTATTTCCAAGTGTTATGGCTTTTTGGTATGAACGAACATTTCCAATAATTGTTTAATACATCTTCGTTCAAGTGGCTGCCTCGGCTCGCTTCGTAGAAACGCTTATTGTCACTCCAATTTTCAGAGACCTTGTTGATGGTTTTGTACTATAGCTGACAGATTACTACGAGGATATTGGAGTTAAGTTCCTTAATCGTTTCTGTATTGTTGGCTTAACATCGGCCTTTCACAGTTCACGACAAAAAAAAAGTTTAAAGGGATCAAATCGCAGCTCTATGGCGGCCAATTAACATTGCCAAGAAGTCAGATAACACGATTTTGGAATTTGGTGCACAACAGATCGATTGTGGCTGTGTGGCATGGTGCGCCATTCTTCATGAACTAGTGGTCGTCCAAATCCATGTTTTCAATTTCAGTAAAAAAAAAAACTATTAAAAAATGCTTAAGTCATACGTGGCCTACCATATTATACCTTGAACTTCTGGTGGTGCAGGGTATAAGAAATTTCACATTTCATATAGGTAATACTAGTTAACACATTTTTATAGGTAATACTAGTTAATAATTATGAGAATTTATCGTAAAGATATTTCATCAATTGGGTTCGTGATAATATGTACATAGTATATATAAAAGAAAATATGTCATCTTAATCTAATTATAGGTAAAAAGGACGGAAAACCCTATTTACTCGTATGATATTATAAAAAGTACAATAATGTGTTGAAAAATATTGATTAACATTTAATTACTTTTAAATAATCAGATTTTAATACAATATTTTCTTTATGAATAAATTGCAGTTTTATCTTAACAATTTTGAGATTTGAGTTAAGATTTTTTGGAAATGCTTTTCATTTAACATTTTGATAAAATCTTGAAATAGCTGGTATCCAGTTTCATGATGTAGCTGTGAAGTGGGAAACCGCCATGGATTTTTATAAATCATTTTAAGGCATTTATTTTGAACTATTTGGAGCTTTTTCAGATGGGTTTTAGCAGCTTGATACCAAACTGGAGATAAATAAGATAAAATGGGTCTAATTACACATTTATAAATAAGATTTTTATTTCTTAAGCTAAGATCTGATCTTCGATTTAGAAATGGCCATAATGCTCTAAAAGCTTTTATAGCTTTTGACAAGTCGACTCAATATGTTTTCTGAAAATGAGTTTTCTATCCAGGGTAACGCCAAGGTAAGTTACATCATTCATGATAGCTATATTATTTCCTTGAAAATTTAGCTGTCTACTTAGTATTCTCTTATGCTATTGATTAAAAGAAAATATTATCGCCTGCGTCTTATTGCTGTTTATTTTTATTTTCCATTTATTGAAATATTGTAGTAACTTTTTAGGCTGAGCTCCATTTTCTTCAAGAGGGAAGATGTCAGCTTGCTGGAAGATATGAGAGCAGTATCGTCTGCATAATAGGCTGTGTCAATATCTCTGGGAGGATTAAAATCCGATTCATAAATTGAATACAAGGTAGGTGATAAGATAGATCCTGGTGGGAATCCTGCAGGAAGGGATTTAAACGTTGACAATTCCTTATTTACGCTTACTGCAAACTCTCTGTTTTCAAGAAATTGCGAAATTATTTTCTTAAGATATTTGGGCATATTGGCCGAGACTATTTTATATAAAAGTCCTTTATGCCACACAGTATCAAAGGCCTTTTCTATATCCAGAAGTATTAGGCCCGTCGATTTTCTCTGCATTTTGTTGCGTATTACTTTATTTGCAATACGGCCAATCTGGTGAGTTGTATTATGGTCTTTTTTGAAGCCTAACTGGTTTTCTGAAATTATATTGGTTTCTGATGCAAAATCGTGAATACGGGAGTGGTTTAGTTTTTCAAAAAGTTTTCCTAGATTACTGAGAAGACTGATTGGTCGGTGGATATATGGGTCATTTGGAGGCTTCTTTGGCTTGGCAACGGCAACAACTTTTGCCTTTCTGAATGCCTTAGGGAAATAGTTCAGTCGAATGCAGCTATTGTATAAAAACACCAAGAGTTAAATAGCCTTGTCGGGCAATTTCTTTAAAAGAACATTTGGAATGTCGTCAAAAATTAAAACTACTTTGCTTTCACATTTCATATTAAAACTTCTTAGAATTATTGGTTTCCTTTGATTCAGAATGTACCCAGTACTCCAGCCTCGTCAAGGCTTAAAACATTAAATAGGATGAATAAATGTGCTAAGCTATGTTTTAATCTAAGCCGGTTTTCTTTAACTTCAGTAACATTCTTCCTTGGTTCAAAAAACTAACGTGTGCCAAATTTCATAAAGATTGGGTTCAATATGTAGCTATTGGACCTAAAGGCATAAAATCCGATTATGTGTGTGGGAGCTATATACAAATCTTAACCAATTTTCTTCAATTCCAGTAGCTTCTTCGTTGGTCCAACAAACTAACGTGTGTCAAATTTCATTAAGAATGGATATAAAATGTGGCTCCTAGAGCTAAAAACAGAGAAATCGGATGAACATATACTTAGTAGGGACATAAATACTGTTACAACGTTGAACACACCCATTTCAATAGTAGAACTGAACATACCCCGTTAATGTCATATGGGTTTTGAAAGCTAACCTCAATAGCGTTAGTCTGTAATGGGATTTTAAAATTGTTTTAACTTTCATCATGGAGAGGTCAGATAATGAGAACCGTATCGTTGTAATAGCGCTTTTCAAGTGTGAAATGAAAAAGGTGATATTTTCAAAACGCTCCGGCCACTAGGGATTAACCGCATGTTCGTCTACCGATGCCTAAAACTGTTTAAGCAGACTGGAGATGTAAAAGACCGCCACCGGTCGAGCCGCGCACGCCCTGTTCGAACACCGCATGTCATCAAAGCCGTCAAATCAAGAATTCACAGAAATCCGCTCCGAAAACAAAAAATAAGGGTCAGTGAGATGAATATCACGCAAAAGTCCATGAGTCAAATCATTAGAAAATACCTGGGACTTTCAAACGACGTACCGGGAATTTATTGACTAAAGCTTTAAAAAAAACAAGATTGAAAAATGGAAACGTCTTTTGGTGAAACACGCTGATTACTTGGAAAGAAAAATTTTGTTCACCGATGAAAAAAAGTTTACCGTTTAGGAAAATTTTAACAAGCAAAATGATAGAGCGTAAGGGCAGTCATCTAAGGAAGCATCTGAACTGATCCCAAGGGTCATCACCCAGCTTCAGTCATGGTTTTGTGGGGTGTCTCTTACGATGGGGTCACTGACCTGCAATTCTGCGAACAAGGAGTCAAAACATCGGCCAAAGTTTACCAAGAAACCGTTTTGGAAGCTGTTGTGAAGCCTCTTAACAATTGCCTGTTCCAAAACCTGCCATGGACTTTCCAGCAGGATTCTGCGCCGGCCCATAAGGCTAAAACGTCCCAGGCCTGGCTTCGAAACAATTTTCCAGCGTTCATTTCCTCTGAAGAATGACCCTTAAGCAGTCCAGATTTGAACCCATTGGATTACAAATTGTGGACGGTTTTAGAGGACAAGGTTTGTCACAAAAGATACCCCAACATTGGATCTCTTAAGACTGCCTTGGTATGAGCTGTGGCCAATTTTCCAATGGACGAGGGTTGTGTAGCTATTGACGATTGGCCAGTGCGACTTAAGGCGTGTGTAAAGGCAAAAGGCGGACATTTCGAATAAGTTGATTCTTTTTGGATACAATATACATCAATTAATATATTCAAAAATATTTGGTCCAAAAACATTCAGTACTTTTTCTTTTACAGCATAAAACGTGTGTAACAGTCCCTACTAAGTATGAGGGAGCTATATTTAAAATGATCCGATTTTTTCGAATTTAAAAGTATCCTTTCGATTTCAGCTACTTCTAAATATGAACCAATTTTCTTTAATTTTAACTTACTTCCTTTGCCCAAAAAACTTACTTCTGCAAAATTTTATGAAGATCGGACAATAATTGCGACATGAAGTTAGATTACAAGCTTGTGACAAACAGATGGACGGAGAGATGGAGGGACGGACAGACAGACACCTAGTGATTCTGGGTTGATTGGTACACTTAAAGGTTGTAAACAATGGTCGTAAAACTAACTTTTAATAACCTGTTTTACAGAGTGGTACAGGGTATAAAAAGTCTGATAAATGGCTCTGTACCTTCCATCATTGACCAAATCTTAGTTCCCAGCCACATTTTCAAAGAAAAATGGTCCAATGAGGTTAAAACTCCAGAACCCACAACGAGGTATCACTCTCTGTTGATACATTCGCCTCTCGACAATAACGTGCGGATTTTCGAGCCCCCAAGGGCTGCAATTTTATTTTTTAATAGCCGATGAGATGAAAATGCGAAATGATTTTCGCCCAAAATCGTTGTCCAATTCAAGCTGCTCCAAGGCCCCAATTGTGAAGCAATGAAGAAGCGTAAAGCCACTCATTTTGTTTTTCGGAAATATGTTACTAACATTTTGTCAAGATTTAGAGCTGCCAGTGTCAACATAACATTTGACTTAAAAGAAAACTTATCTTTTGGCCATTAGTTATATGCGATTAGGTCCGAAGCTTCGATCTCTGCCATGAGTTTCTCAGACGGTGACGAACTGCCGATAAAACACCGATAAAATTATTTTATACATATAGTTGACACTATCTGAAAACCCGAACATTCCATGACTTTCACATTCTATGACAATTCACAAAAATTAAAACAAACACGTTTTAGCCAACGAACAGGAAAAGCCTATCTTATCCGTTGTTCGAAAGTAATGTGTGAAAAATTTAACCCAAACTCGGCGACTTGATACAACCATATTAGATTGGCTTCTGGCCGAAAAAATCAGCAGTCGATCAAGTATTTACACTGTGCCAAATTCTGGAGTAGACTTATGGGCATCAAATCGATACATACCAACTGTTGAAGTTTCTGCTACTTCTACAGTATGATGAGGGTCAATCACGGGATTCTAGCTACAGTATGATGAGGGTCAATCACGGGATTCTAGCTGTTGCATTCCTGGTCTGCACTTCGCAGTGTTCTTATAGTTGGTCGTCCACGTCTTTGTTATTTTTGCAGAATATTGACAATCTGTTGACCGGTCGTAGCATCTTCTTTACGTCGCTGTTGTCTCTGTTGCAGTTAAACACAAACAGACAATTGTTAGCGGTTAGAGGGTAGCAAAATGATTAATGACCTATCCAGGAAGAGGCCACTGTAATCCCATTTGCCGTCAATAAGGCTGCACTCGGCCAACTATGAACAGAAAAACATACAAACCTTCCTACACTCTGGTTTTTAGAAGGCTTTTTGCCTCTGTCTGGAGTTTGAGCAAGATCGGACTTAATATGCACCTATTAGAATGGGATAGACATATTTCGTGGAAAACAAAAAAGGTCCAATTAACAGCTCATGTTTCTTAAAGTTTTCACATTATGTACAATGCTTCATTACAGATAGATTGGATTAAAAATGTAGCTTTAAGAGCAGCGGGGCCTTAAGTCAAAAGTCCATTGTGTGCGGGCATCTTGGAAGAACAGAACGGTGTGGTTTTATTTAACCAAGGTTCGATATAGTCCAATTTTAATACTTTAGAATTGGCTATTAGTCGCGCATAACGCTCTAAAGCTGCTGGTTCTGAAATCAGGAAGGACCTTGTTGGTGGCTATAGTAGTATATTAAACGATATTGTACATCTTATTATTGGTCGCTCATAGCGAAGGATGCGGTATTTAAACAAGAATGGAGCTTAAGGAAGTATTTATGCAAGATTGGAGCTTAAGTAAGTATTTAAGCAAGATTGGAGCTTTAGTAAAAATTTAAACAAGAATAGAGCTTTTGTAATTTTGCTTAAACTCCGCACCGGTCTGTGGGCCCAAATAATGATATCAACTCTTGCAATCCCATTAAGGAACAAGAAGAAACTTCTCTCAAATCAATGAGCTAAGCAGGATTCAACTCTTATACTCACTGACCGGGACCTACTGTTTAACGCCGGCTTCGAACGACTTATGCATATTAATAGAGAAGCTTTTACATGGCTTAGAGATAATACTAAAGTCGCCGGCATTTACGAGGTGGAAACTCGCCGCTGAAAAGTTTTTAGATGTTCTTATCAGAGGTTCTAACCTGGTTTAACTGGCACACACATTTCTATCACACCGCGGCGGCTCACTATTAGATAGCAGGTTTAAAGAAGATTTCTTTGAATCCTCTTGTAGTTAAATCCCCAAAAACAAGTTAATTACCTCAACTACGGTCCTAAATTTTATCTTAGACCTCACTTCCTTCACATTTTCCTTTGTCGGTGCACATTTGAGACCGAATTAAAAAAAATTTTCCAGTTCATGTTAATTGATGCTATTAATCCATCTAGTGATGCGAATTTATGAAAATAAGCCTATGCCTTCTCAAACAAATAAATAGGTTACGAATAATATCTACTCTAGGTCTGAAGATTCTCCCATGAATAGTGTACAGGGAACCCGCAAGGGACTTTAACTCATAACCATCCTCATAGCTCGAAACAATATTGTTCTAAAACTAGAAAGAATAGGCTAAACAAAATCAGCATATGCATATGACCTGGATTATTCGTAACAGGGGAAATACCCATCGATCTGTAGAGATGTACTCCGCAACTACATCATGGGATATCCACATGCTCCAATACTCTGTTCCAAGAGTCATCTCTAACCTTGGTAAGAGATTTCTGAAATAAATTACACTTAGCTGCGGTATGTATTACTACAGGAGCTTTACGCCCTAACCCCACCGCTGACCTAAAAACAATTATCTACCTACGAGGGTTGCTAAATATATTTCTGGTCACCATCTGATATTTCCATTGGAAAGTTTGACATTTTTGAGCATAAAGGTACTCAGAACGTTTTGACGTACGACCATCATTTGTGTTGTTTACAGTGACTTGAAAAAATCAATTTTGCAAAAAAATGGAATTAACTTGTGAACATTTTCGTGGGATCATTTTTCACAACTTACGACGTGGATTATCACGACAAAAGGCCATCAATGAACTTAAATCTTTGTATGACTATGAAGCACCATCCTATAGCACTGTGAAAAAGATGAAGGTCGTAAAGGTCGTCCAAAAATGGCCGTTGCAAGATCTTCATGTGACATACTGTGAGATAGAGGCATCCTAGGGCATTTCTTCCACAAGCATACATTCGATATTGCATGAACACGTGGCCGTAAAAAAGGTTTGTTCTCTTTGGATCCCGCACAATTTGAGAATCGCTCAAAAAAAGGCTCGTGTCGATTGGTGCAAAGAAATTTTAAAAAAAATCGATCGCGGTGCTTCAGAAGACGTCACAGGTGACGAATCATGGGTCTATGCGTATGAGCCCGAAACAAAACAGCAATGGACCGTATGGGTCTTTGAAACCCAACGAAAGTTATTCGTGAAATAAGTACTTCGAAGCAAATGGTGGGCCAAACTGGTCATGTGGCGAATGTTCCGCTTGAGCAACGTAGGACGGTCAATTCTGAGCGGTACAATAGAATTTGTTTGCCTGAAGTCTTCGAAGAAATTCGAAAAACGAACAAGAGAACCCAAATCATTGTGCACCATGGCAATGCGAGCTTTCACACATCGGCTCAAGCCAGCGCCTTATGACTGACCAAAACGTCGAATTGATGGGTCATCCGCTGGACAGCCCTGACTTGATACCCAATGTCTTCTTTTATTCCCGCACATCAAGAAAAAAATGCGTGGTCAACGATTTTCGTCGCCAGAAGATGCTTTTGAAGCGTTCAAAAACCACGTTTTAAAGGTGTCTCAATCGGAGTAGAAAAGTGATTCGACAATTGGTTTAAGCGCATGCAAAGTGTATAAATCATGCTGGAGAATACTTTGAAAGACAATAAACCCGTTTTTGATAATAAATATTCGCAATTTCATTAATAGGCCAGAAATTTTTTTTATCAACCCTCGTACTACCACTTGACACCATGGGCGGGCAAAAGGCGACAATGTCAGAATATGCCTTAAACAATTTTCATAGGCTAACGAGTAACGGCAGCAATTTTTGAAAATAGTTTCCCTCACATATCCCTGACAGACGGAACTGCCATGCGTGGGACGGACGTACAGACATACTTCGTTAAACTGGATCACCTAGTGTTTCTGAGTCGATTCGTACACATAATACTGTACTGATCGACTAATTTTTTTGGTAGTTACAAACATTTGCCTTGAAACTTACTTATAACTATAACTAACTTTCACAAAGTTGTTCAGGCTCTAAAAATGGAGCTTTTCCGTGTTTACGATAAGGAGTACATATTTCCTCCCACTAAAAAAGAGGCGTTCTATTCGTGCGTAAATGCCCAATCGTCACTTAGAACACATTCCACGTTGATGGAGTGCCTACTCCTACGGCACCCCAACTCATCGGTTTCCAGTTACAAATCTTCTCCCCTAAACCACCCTACCAAGTTGTTTTTTTTTCTTTTTTCCATCATCTCTTTTATGTTCCATCCTTGTTTGTTCTTCTCTCTAATGGCTTTAGTAACTATTTATAGACATACCGACAACAGAGTGTTTGATTCCTTTGGAACCTGCTGTTCAATGTTAGGGGACATCGGTTCTGCGTATTTTTTATAATCGGACTAATATCCTTAGTTTTGTTCGTTACGTGAGCTAGAGGGAGGGCTTGTGGGTCTGTTAGCTAAAATGAATCGCTAACAATAGCTCCATCCTACAGTAACAACACAAGAGGATTTTATTGAGGCTGTAATTTGTGTTCAGCATTAATTAAAACTGTTTCCATTCTATATCAATTCAGTTTTCTCTCCATCTTTCGTCGTGTTTTTTTCTGTTCATACTTACTTGTACTTACAAGAACTTTTAAAGTTTTAATTGAAAGTATGCTAGGGGTTTTCCGCCATTGTCCCTAAACAAAAGGTAGCAGGGATGAATGTTATAGCATAACCAAAAGGTAAGCGGAGGAAGTGGGCATTTATATGAAGCAAGTAGGCGAATATACAATGCTCTTCTGAAAAAGGTAAGTCGTGCAAGCTCAGAAAGCAGAACGTATGTAAGGGATTATACACAAAGAGGATAATTTAGCCTAAAAGTCTAACCCATGCTGGTCAGGGTTGACTCCGTTTAATCGGACGAACATGGCTGGGCTAGATGAAGATGAGAGGGTTTCACGCTCGATAGTGGGCGAGTTCACTCGGTGTCCTGTTGGCCTATTGCGATAACCTTTGTCTGCTAAAAAACCTATTTCTATCTCGTACGTTTTCTGGACCAATGACAGATGCTATTGCAATTTAAATAAATCCGTTGATATTAACATATAACTCCCACACATATATTTGTCTGATTTTGTGTTTTTTTAACTGAAATTAAAGAAAATCAGTTTAGATTTTTGAATAGCTCCCACACATATATATGTTAATTTGATTTTTGTTTTTAGCTCTAGAAGCCACATATAACAATTTATCTTGCAAAAATTTTGGCTTAAGTTACTCGCAGGGTGGACCGAAGTAGTTTGCTTATTTGGGAATGAAATGAAAAAATTATGAACCTTAGAAAACTTTATTTTATTTTTTAATTATATTGAATAGTAGAGGAATTTTTAAATTACATGGTTTTAAATAGTGTATCTGGCAAATGTCAACCTTCAGTATCCACACACTTCTGCACACGTTTTCTGAAGATTTCATGAACTCTAACAAGCATGTCGACTAGTGTTCTGCCAATTTCCGCCCCAATACGAGGGCGACCGCAAAGTAACTGGCCTTACATAAAAAGAACCGTTTTTTGGAATTATTATTATTTATTTTTCAACATAATCTCCTTCCAACTCAATACACTTCATCAAACGTTTTGCAAGTTTTTCAAGACCTTCAAAATATGCCTCAGTTTCAGCAATAACCTCGCTATTGGACGAAAATTTTTGCCACCGAGAATTTTTTTTAAATTTGGAAACAAGAAATAATCAGAAGGAGCTAAATCTGGACTATATGGTGGATGCGGAACAATTTCAAATCGGAATTCGGCCAGTTTTTGTTGAGTTGAATATGCAGTGTGTGAAGGAGCATTATCTTGATGAAAAAGATCTTTTTTTTCAAAATGCGATCGTTTTATCTTGATTTCTTCACTCAATCGACCCAATAATGCACAATAATATTCACTATTTATAGTTTTTTCTTTCTCAAGATAATCAAAAGATAATTAATAAATATTATACCCCTGTCATCCCAAAATACTGTGGCCATTACTTTTCCTACTGACTTAACAGTTTTCGCCTTCTTGGGACCACTTTTACCAGCTTCTATCCATTGTTTTGACTGTTCTTTGATTCTGGGATGTAGTGATGGATCCATGTTTCATCAACAGTTATGAATCGGCGCAAGAACTCTATTGGATTACGCTGATAAATCGCTAAAGCTCCTCGGAATTGGTTCAACGGACGATTTTTTGGGGAAAAGTCAACAAACGCGGCACCCATCTTGCGGATAGCTTTTTCATGCGGAGTTCATCATGTAAAATACTCCAAACTTGTTTTTCGTGTATTTTAACAATATCAGCAAGTTCTCTGAGCTTTATTTGTCTATCTATAGTCACTTCATTAAATATTTTTCTAATGTTTTCAATAGTAGTAGCAGTTTTCGGTCTTCCAGAGCGTTGTTCATCTTCCGTACTTGAACGACCCATTTTAAATTGTTGAACCCAGGATTTCACGGTGGAGTATGATGGTGCATTATCACCATGAACAGAATCCAATTCATCTTTGATTAATTGTGGCGTATAACCTTTCATATAAAAGTGTTTAATTACCGCACGAAACTCTTTATTTTCCATTTTCCAAAAATTATAAAACTTGTTTACTTCAATCACCTGTAACAAAGAAAATAATCATTAAATATTTCGGAAATTTTGACAGATGGCTTATAAAAGATTGCTTTTAAAAAACAAAAAAAAAGTTGCTAGTAAAACAGAAAATGTGCCAGGCCAGTTAGTTTTGCGGTCGCCCTCGTATTGTTAATAAGGTCTTCCAAGGTGTTGGTACGGTTGATATACACATTCGGCTTCGGGTAACCTCAAAGGAAAATATCGCATGGGGCTTAGTCTGGTGAGCGTGCCGGCCAGTTCACACCCCCCTTAAAGAGTTAAGCCGCCCAGGTAATGTTTGCCTCAAACAGTTCATGCTGACCCTTGCTGTGTGTGCAGTAACACATCCTGTTGGAACTATATATCCTCTTATTGCATTGCCTCAAGAGCCGGCTGAAAAAATCCTGTATCATAGTCAAGTACCGTTCGGAGTTAACAGTAACGGCAAAACGGTTATCCTGGAAAAAGTAAGAGTCTTTGATGCCTACTCGTGATATGGCGCACCACACAGTGACGCGGTCCGAATACAGAGGTCTCTGGTGAAGTACTCTGGGGGTTTGTTTCCCGCTAGTACCGCATATTTGGGGGAACAGCGAATCGTAAACGAAAAGCACGCCGCACTGATATGATCGAGTGCGCATTTGAAAAATACGCTTCAACACAAAATGATCTAGCCTCACGTGTCCAATGCTTGATGGCAACTAAAGGGCAGACGCATACAAATCTCCCGTTAGCCGCTATAAGCCACGCATACTCTGCGCTCTCTTTGACCAACTGTGCTGCCACAGCCTGCAGTGCAAGAAATCAAATTTACCGCGCTCCACCCTATATGTTAATCTAATTATAATATTTTAGCTCTAGTAGCCACAATATTGATGAAATTTAACTTAAATTGAATAAAATTGGTTAAGATTTGGATACAGCTCATCTTATTTAAATTGTTTAGCTTTAGAACCCACATAATGCTAGTTGCATTGATGAAGTTGGACATAAGTAAGTTCCTCGTGCCGAGGATGGGCGCTGTTAAAATTGAAAATCATTGAAATTTATTTACAACACACGCCAGTCATTTACACAGTTTAAAAAATCTTTAAAAAGTAAACTTTCCTATTTTGAAGCCAATTAACTCAATACAACTTAAACAAATGTTTAATATGATTAGCTCCAGTTTCAATAGATGTGTTAAAAAATCCAGCCTTTCTTTGCAATATAAAAACATTATTTAATTTACATTTTTATGAAGAAAATGAATATTTTTACAGTACATTTTGTAGAAATACAAAATATCTTAAGACATCTTCACATACTTTTGAGATACGAAACTTATGAATATCAAAAAGGTGGTATCATTTGGAATGAACAAAGTGAGATGATAACATAAAGGGATGTCCTCCTGTCAGGAGAAAGTACAAAACTGCCAGACGGTGATGTGCTTCAACTTTGCTGAATAACTTTTCCTTTCACTCATTGTAAAATAATTTTTTTAAAGTTTTCGTACGAGTTAAGAAATTACCCATTTAATGTAAAAACCCATCTTCGAAATAATTTAACCCTTTTGGATTTTCAAAGATGCCATAAAACCTATTCAGTCTAACGAAAACTAGCAGTTTTCCATTTAGGTTGCCATACAAATTCGACCTAAGGCTAAAAACCAGTTTTGTTCGGGAGAGCCATTTTTAAGATTAGGTCCCTTTCTATTTGCTCTTAGAATCGTCGACTTCACTTTCATAAAATGCGCATATCTCTGGGAGGGAACACTTTTGGAGCATGGAATTGGTCTCATTCGATGCTCAGATGTTGTCCACATCAAAAAAAAGTGAAAAGTTGATGAAAATTTTTGTTCAGGAGAGCCATTTTAAAGATTAGGTCCCTTTCTATTTGCTCTTAGAATCGTCGACTTCACTTTCATAAAACGAGCATATCTCTGGGAGGGAACACTTTTGGGGCATGGGATCGGTCTCATTCGATGCTCAGATGTTGTCCACATCAAAAAAAAAGAAAAAGAAATTAAAATTGATTTTTTTAACCTTAGGTCACTTTCTCTATGCGGTGTCACATATACAGATTGATTACATATATGTGACGCGCAAAATAGAAAGGGACCTAAGGGTAAAAACAGTTTTGTTCAGGAGAGCCATTTTAAAGATTTTAATACGTGTATCTTTGGTGTACGATCACTTTCATAAAAATGTGAATATTGATTTTTTTTACCCTTAGGCCCCTTTCTCTATCGCTGTCACATATCTAGGTTATCGGTCTGCTTAAAAGCCTTGAAAATAATTCCATATCACATATCATTTTTCTAGGCCCACCCTTTCTGCTCAAATAAAGGCAAACCTTTCCTTTCTGTGCTTTCCCCAAAAAACTGTAAAAATTATCTTCATAAATTTTTTCCAAATATGTATGTATATATGTAAAACAGTATATAAAAATATGCGGAAAAAAACTATATTTGTATATTTTTACCTCACTCTCCCCCGGAAAATGCATTCACACGTATAGAGTACCGAAACACTTGTGTGAAGTGTTGCATACTCGTACTTGTGGAATAATCAGCACGTTATGAGGGTTTTAGATAACATGTACACCATAATCAGGTTTTTTTTTCTATTTTTGTTGCTACCCACACAGAGTTTTTTGAACTTAAATTATTTTTAATTCACAGTATTTAAACACATTTAATATGCAGGTGTTTAAAAATATTTAAATTCTAGCACAACGAGTTAATGGATTAATAGAAATATGCTTAGTAAGGTTAGTAAGGTGCGAAATTTCGGCAAATTCTACACCTTCGTAGTCCTGCGAAGATTGAAACACAAAATTTGTTGTTACTTCAATTTGGAAACGCAAGTACATAGTTTCAAGGCGGAGCAGGAGGAGAACTTAGAAAAATTTAAAAACCCCATTTTATACCCAAAACAACAGGGTTTTTTCTAAGCAAATCAAATTTGTGACGAATTTTTCGACTTCCGATTCAATTCTCTTGTGCGTTAACGACGTTTTTTGTTCATTGCACTACTAAGTTAATTCCATGGCAAATAATTGTAACTACCAAAAATAATCACCTGCATTTAACGATGTCCGCTCGTCAGTCGGCCATTCGCCTGTCCATCTTAATCTTGTCATTAAACTACTGGTCACAGTTTATGTCCGCTTTTCCTGAAATTAAACAAAAGTATGTTCTTTGGATAAATGGCGGAAGATATTGAAATTCCACGTCCACGGAAGGACGTTATTTATTTTCTATTAACGAGTCTTTTGTATAGGATCAGTTTTTAGGATTTGCAGCATATCTACGAACACTTAACTTTTACACAATAATATACGCGGTCCCGCGTCGGTGTTTCTAAAAAAAAGGTTTACAACAGTAGTTCTCATTCGTTTGGGGAGAGCCTACCTTATGGAGTTCGGTTTTACTTTAAACAATTGCAGCAAGGCTTTCTGAAGAAGGTTGTCGCGGACCCGAAGTCATGATAAAAGTAGTGTGCAGATACGAAAATCATTGTCACTTTGCCATTTTGTTAAAAACTTGTCTTCTATTTAAATATAGAAGCAAGAGGTCTTAAGCCGGTTTAATCCCTGTTTAATGTGTAAAAGCAACAGACCGAAATAAAACAAACGAGCTAAACATATGACATAGTCAACTAAACTCATTTTACAACACACACGTTGTAAAAGAAATCTATTGATGGCTCTCGATGTGGAAATCTCTTTAGAGGTGGCAAGAGTGAGTTGTATTTTCGTGGGCAATTGTGTGAAGAAAACTTGATAAGTAAGGTTTACAACAGTAGTTCTCATTCGTTTGGGGAGAGCCTGGCTTTATAGAGTTCGGTTTTACTTTCAACAATTGCAGCAAGGCTTTCTGAAGAGGGTTGTCACGGACCCGAAATCGTGATAAAAGTAGTGTGCAGCCACGAAAATCAATGTCACTTTGCCATTTTGTTAAAAACTTCTCTTCTATTTAAATATAAAAGCAAGATTTCTTGAGCTGGTTTAAGCCCTGTTCAATGTGTAAAAGCAACAGACCGAAATAAAACAAACGAGCTAAACAAAACATTTAATGTAAGGATCGTTGTATGGCAGTAGTTTTTGAAATATTTGCGAAGACGTCGCAAACATTAAACACGAAGGCTCCAATTTCGACGGAACATTATTTATTTTATACTCCATATAATCGAAATTTATATTCCAAATGAATGTTTTTAAAACCGGGTTTGTTTCGGTCCCCTTGGGTCCACCACTCAAGCCAAATCTGCAAAATAAATCTGTATTACGATTCTCAGTAAAATATGCTTTAATTTGTGTATCCAATTGTCCGTATTAACTATGAAGTCCGTTTTTTTTGGTATTAAGTGCGTCCCAAGAAACAGTCCCAATTTTAAGCATTGTTGGTCCACAAAAATTATAATTTGTCAAACAAATACTTAAAAAAGTGTAATTTAAAAAATCTTTTTCCCCTGAGCCGATTTCACCCATTTACAGTCCCATCAAAAGCCATCATTGTGCAAGAATCAGAATCCTAGGCTAGTTCGTTTGACTAGTAGCTTTCGCTCATAATGATTTATGTAAAATTTGGTCGGGTTTGAATTTAATATGAAGCTTTAAAAGCTGCGGGTTCCGATAGGAAAGGAGCTTTGTGTACGTGCTCTGGAGTTCCCAAAATCGACCCCTTTAATTTCAGTATACAAAAGCAATGACATTTTCTTGTGATTTTGGAATGCCAATAGTTTACAATGTAGCTTAATTTAAAGCCCATGAATACCGTAAAAGCTCGGTGACGTACTGTTACCCTTATGCCAGATATTGGTAGGTATCAAAAATATTTGATCGATTCAGAATCATAAGCTGACTTGATTAACGACGTCTGGCTGTCCGTCCGTTCGTCTGCTGAGAATCTACAGTTTGTAATGAAAATTTAAGTCCTAATTGTGTTCCGATCTTGATGGAATTTGACAGAAGTAATATTTTTGGACCAAGAACGAATGTTATGTTAAATTGATGTTAAATTGATAAAAGAGCGGTTTAAATAAAGATGTAGCTCCTACGATGTTATGTCGTTAACTCTAGAAGTGTTTTCCACCACGTAAATGCCGGCGACTGTACCAGTAAGATATAAATCTCGAAGCCATGTGAAGACTTCTTTATTAAATGCATTAACCATTCTAAGTAAACCGGCGTTAAACAGTATATGTTCATACCTTAATAAGTTCCCACTCTGTATGTTCCACCGATTTTCTTGTCGAAAGCTTTAAAAGCAACATGGTACAAATTACGTTAGTCTTAATAAAATTTGGGAACAGTTTAGTACGATTAATCTTATACTTATACTTTAATTTTTCATGTTGAGCCATGCCCAGTTCAAAGGTTCCTTCCGATTTAAAGACAATTTCTATAAAACACCCAATTTTATTCCGATTTCGCTCAAGTTTGTTATAGTATATTACGATAGACAAACAACTAACCTTCGATCATTTAGGCCATTTTTTAAGGGTGGTCCAACAAAAACGATCAATTTCAAACAAAAACTTTTTAGAGAATTGTGTTAATAAATAAGAATCAATGACAATTATGTGTGAAACAAACTATCGGCAAAATGCTTGCCTTGACTAGACCCTTTTTTCTACGAGGTAAAATTTGTCAAAAGAAATTTGCCTGATAAAATTGTTAAACAGTGCGAGATTGAAACCCGCTAAAACACCTCTTCGCTGGTCCATACAGCCCTGTGCAACCAACATTTGCTATTACTTCACAGGGTGCTTATGATCTACACGATCACTTCCCAGCACTTCTTCGTCGTAGGTTTTATTGCTCGCACAACTCGGTCACAATGACCTAATGACCATCGCCATCCCCTGCCAATTCATTTGTAAAGCCAAAAATAAACTGTTTTCCGGACTTAATCTAATTCTAGCGATTCATCCAACCGCTGCTTCAGATTAACAAACCATGGACATGTTAACATTACATGTTCGGCATTATATACAAAGTAGTGGCCACAATGTGGGCAAAAAGGGTCAGTATCTCGGCCAATGCGGTGTAGGTAGTATTTGAAGCTACCATGGCCGCTCATTAGCTGTGACAAGAAGTAGTCAATTTTTCCATGTGCTCTATCCACACAGTTTCTTACATCGCGAATTATAAGTAGACGATGCGTCCATGGACCATCGATCGATGTCATCCACGTGGTTTGTCAATTTTGAATGTTGTTGTCCCTCGCATTTTTTTGGGCATCCGCATATGTGTCAGCGCATAGAGAAAGGGACCTAAGGGTAACAAAAAATCAATTATCATTTTTTTTTGATGTGGACAACATCTGAGCATCGAATGAGGCAGATCCCAAAAAGTACCCCAAAAGTGTTCCTTCCCAGAGATATGCGCGTTTTATGAAAGTGATGGTACACCAAAGATACACATATTTAAATCTTTAAAATGACTCTCCTGAACAAAACTGGTTTTTACCCTTGGGTCCCTTTCTATTTTGCGCGTCACATATGTCAAATTTGTCGTCGTTTCACACAGATTATTCCCATATTCGGGCTCACTAGCCACTAGATCAATCGAAATTATTCCAGCCATTACTAGTGCTGCCGTTTCCGACGTAGTTCGGTTAGCAGAACATATTCTTTACGCGGCCAGCCTATACACAGGGGCAATTTTATTCTTATATGATTTATATATCATAGACTGGGACCACACTGGGGTGTTCCAACTAAAATGCACGACTTTAATTTAAATTAAACAAAAACTTTTTATAGAACTATCATAATATACGTTGTTATTATAGAATGATCTATTTAATGTGCGAAACAAACTATGTCTGAAACAAATATCGGCCAAATACTCAACACAGCTTCGGTGTCATACCTCTTTCCAATTGTCCGTGGACGAATTATCTCATCCTTACGCACTTGAGTTATTCTTGGCTTATTGACACCCACTTCTTATTTAAAACATCCTCAAAGAAAGAAGTGCAACGGTGTCAAATCACATAATCGTGGCGACCAATTAAAATCGCCAAACTTGAGATAGCACTGTGTTTGAGTTTGTCCTGCAAAAGAGCCGTTGTTTCGTTGCCTGTGTGGCAAGAGGCACCATTCAGTAGAAACAACAAACCGTCTAGGTACACATCCGCAATTTATGGACAGAAGAAGAACGTTATCACGTCGTGATAGCGAACACCATTTACGGTAACTGCTTGGCCGACCTCGCTTTCGAAGAAGTACGACCCGATGACAGAACGATTTCAGATAAAAGGCAGACCGAACTGGGCGGGCATGTACTGTGTTTTCGCATTTCCTGCAGATCAGGTTTATTGCAATTGGCGCACAATTCTTCCGATTGTGGACACATTTTGTCGGTTATGCTGACCAAAAAATAAAGAATGCATTTTGATTTGAACACCCATTTTCATATAAGGCTTTAACGATATTAAACCGCTGCTCAATTGTGTACCTATTCATGGAATTCGTCAAACACTGAAACAAAGAAATATCTAATTAGGTTGGACAAAAAACTTGACGTTAAAATGTGACTCACCATTAACATCCTGCTTTATAGTTGGACAATCCTTTTAGCATGACATTCAATACAACTCCTGCCAACAACCTCTGTTGTGAGTACTTTGGGCCCTTAGTATTTGACATTATATGAGATAGAGCCATTAAAGACGTTCTAGCATTTTCATATATATTAAGCAGGCAAGGTTTCAATGATAGCCTCCTTTTGGTCAATATTTGAGATATGGTTTGGTATATATTTAACCATAACCAATGGTAATTTGGATCTCCTTCTACTTAAAAGTATGACTTTCGCCTTATGTCTTACCAACGTTAAGCTTGCATTAGTAAGCCAGGACTGAACCAGTTTTATACTTACATTCGTCATCATTTCTGATTTTTCTGGGTATTTTGTAACTACCACTATCGCAATATCGTCCGCGAAGCCCACAATCCTGGCTTTATTTGGTAATTGTAATCGCAATACATTGTTATACTTTAAGTTCCATAGTAAAGGTCTAAGTTCAGAGCCCTGTAGAACACCTCCTGTTACATTGTATTCTTTTGGACCCTCACTTCTCACTCTTACTTTTAAGTCATGCTCTAAGGAAAAAATTGATATAAGTATATGTGACTAGCTGAATCGGCAAACGTTGTTTTTCCTTCAAATTTTATTTTCACTGGATTTTTAATTTGTGATTTGTATGGGAGGTACTATGCGCCTTTGTCCAAAGTCCGCCCACATTTCCAGCAGAACTTAGAATATGCAAACCAAACCATCGTACCAAAATTTGTTCCAGTACCGTTACCAGGAGCAGAAATAAAGGAGTTTTAGTTTGCTGTTTGTATGGGACGCCCACACCCACTGGGCCGATTTCATGCAAACTTCACATAAACCATCTACAGACCATCCTCAACGTACCCTAAATGTTGTATCAATTGTCAGCCTTCTAGCTCAAAAAAAAAAGTCACGCCTCCTCCACCCACAGTCCAAAATTTCGAGTTTTCTTTTTTCCTAAACCGAAAAAAACGCATGGCAATTATGAACAAACCCGCAGAAGGAAGAATCCAGTTTGCCCCAGTCGTTTTTATGTTTTAAGACTGTAACAAATCACTGATGGTCAAATGTTATGAATTTGGTTCATACGAGTATGACCGTAATAATAAATCAGGGCGACCGCAAAAGTAACTGGCTTAACATATAAAGAACCGTTTTTTTTGGAATTATTATTATTTATTTTTCAACATAATCTCCTTCCAACTCAATATACTTCATCAAACGTTTTTCAAGTTTTTAAATTCCATCCAAAAAATAAGATTTTTCAAGACCTACAAAATATGCCTCAGTTTCAGCAATAACCTCGCTATTGGACGACAATTTTTTGTCACCGAGAAATTTTTTTAAATTTGGAAACAAGAAATAATCAGAAGGAGCTAAATTTCGACTATATGGTGGATGCGGAGCAATTTCAAATCGTAATTCGGCCAGTTTTTGTTGAGTTAAACATGCAGTGTGTGAAGGAGCATTATCTTGATGAAAAATAACTTTTTTTTCTAAATGCGGTCGTTTTTTCTTGATTTCTTCAATCAAACGATCCAATAATGCACAATAATATACACTATTTATAGTTTTTCCTTTCTCAAGATAATCAATAAATAGTATACCCCTTGCATCCCAAAATACTGTGGCCATTACTTTTCCTGCTGACTTAACAGTTTTCGCCTTCTTGGGACCACTTTTACCAGCTTCTATCCATTGTTTTGACTGTTCTTTGCATTCTGGGATGTATTGATGGATCCATGGTTCATCTGTAGTAGCTGTCTCTGTTCATTGGGATCTTACCCCAAACCGAAGAAATAATTTTGCCAGATTGTCGGCCTTTACTGGTATGCTGGCGTTTAGCGCGGCTAAGCTCGCCGGATGGGCGTGGTTCTTGCCAGCAATCTGGACATTGAGACAGGTACAAAAAACATTAATCATACCAGGCTTTAAATTTATAAAACACACACAGGGACAACACGAAAGACACGGACCCGAAGCAAGACAAAACGGAATGAAAAATAACTACACGGAAGTATGTACTCAATGCAACCATCACGGACACTCAACTTCTTGGCGGCTGTTATGCCAAGGAAATGACCCTCCCTCTTGGAGTCGGAAATCCAACTCCACCATGATACCTCCAACTGTCTTCGAGGTATCCCATCTCCAGTACCTCTACTTACCCCTTGCCTTTCCCTACTACCCCTTGGCTTTTATGAACTAAAAGTTCATATTAAAAAGATATTCCACTAATTCCGTTGGTGAACGTTATAAATTACGCTTTTATTCAGAAAGGCGTAGAAATTTCTGCCGAACATCAATAATATTTTGGCATAATTAATGATTTCGCAATAAAAAAAAGCAATTAATAATTAAAAATGAATAAAAAGTTGTCTGAAAAATTCCTTTTCTAATTCCAGACTTCTGATGGCATCTCCGGGGCAACTGCTGGAAACCGTGTGGCAGGAATGGGATGGCCGCCTGGCCCTGATCTGGCTTTTGATGTAGCTGCTGTATGTGTGAGGTATGGTGGGAATCCGCAGTAAGCCGTATTGTTCAAGTAAGTATGGCGTAACTTTGTCGTCCGTCCTGTCCGGTTTATTAATATATAAAATATATGTTTTTTTCAGGTAAAGACTTGAAAAAAGAATAGATGTGGACTTCTGGGCAAACGGAAAACCCTACCTTACTAAAGATTTTCCTAGGCTTGAGCTCAACCGCACTTCCCTTTCTTTGGAAGGTATGTTGACGACGTCTCCTACACTGATATTTCTTTTTGAAATCCTTTTTAAAAAAAAACTATAAATTTACTCTTTTTTTTCCAGGTTACACTGTCGCGTATGTATCTTGTGTGCTGGCGGATTATACCTGCAGCTACCAGGCTTGGTGCTGTAACTCTGCTGCTCCCCCGTTGGATTGGCCTTCGTTGGTGGCGGATATGGCGATGTTACCTTTACTTTTAGTTTTAAGTTCTTGTTAAATTTTATTTTAACTTTGTTATTTTTTTCTTTTATTTTAAAATGTCTTGTAAAAAAAATGTTTGTTTGATGACAGATGTTGTCGCTTTCTGTATTTGTGATTATTTATTTTAATATTGTTCACTGTATTTTTGTGTACTGTGGTATGTTTAATAAAACTTTTTTAAAACTTTAAAACACACTTTCGCCAGGCCAACCTTCTGCTTTCAAGTTCAAAATCCAAGAGACCTTCAAAGAAGGAAGTTTCCATTTTCCTCCAGATTTTCCTTTTCCCTTTTTTTCTAACTTTTCTTTTTCTTATTTTTCCCTTTCCCTACCGCGCAACAGCTGTTTGCAAAATGCTGCCAAGTCCTGCGCTGCATTTTGCGCAAACACTATTAACCCATAGGGCGCACATGACACATCAACAGTTATGAATCGGCGCAAGAACTCTATTGGATTACGCTGATAAATCGCTAAAAGCTCCTAGGAATTGGTCCAACGGACGATTTTTTGGGACAAAGTCAACAAACGCGGCACAAATCTTGCGGATAGCTTTTTCATGTGGAGTTCATCATGTAAAATACTCCAAACTTGTACAAACAAGTTCTCTGAGCTTTATTCGTCTATCTTTAGTCACTTCATTAAATATTTTTCTAATGTTTTCAATAGTAGTAGCAGTTTTTGGTCTTCCAGAGCGTTGTTCATCTTCCGTACTTGAACGACCCATTTTAAATTGTTGAACCCAGGATTTCACGGTGGAGTATGATGGTGCATTATCACCATGAACAGAATCCAATTCATCTTTAATTAATTGTAGCGTATAACCTTTTATATAAAAGTGTTTAATTACTTTAACTCTTTATTTTGAATTTTTCAAAAAATATAAAACTTGTTTACTTCAATCACCTGTAACAAAGAAAATAATCATTAAATATTTCGGAAATTTTGACAGATGGCTTATAAAAGATTGCTTTTAAAAAACAAGTGGATCGATTTTCAGCATCATATTGGCGAAGTCTGCCATAAAGTGAAATTTCTCTTTTAAAGTGTCCGCAGAAATTTAAGTCATAATGAGTAAAATACCTAAATAAGTTGGAAGATTTAAGGAAATGCTTATTCTATAAGTATATAAAATGCTTATAATTTCTCTTAGATTTGTTTTATCAATTTTCACTCTATACAATCTATTATTAAATCTCTGATTATTATTAGTACATGCTGTTTTAGAGTAAACATTTCAGAAGCAGATAATTTGAAATTTGTTTTATTAAACAATCGAATAGCGGAGGCTTAGCAGTAATGGGCCCGAAATAAAATGTATCTATGCACTTGTTAAGATGTAATCAACCGAATATTTGTAGATCGGACCGATTTCCAACTGATTATTTCTCTGTGTGTAGCAATATGCCAATAGTTATCATTTACTTAGTTATGATAGTGAGACTTCAGCACATTTAATTAATAAATTATTAAAATATTTAATAACTTCCAAACCTAAAAAAAAACTCTACGTATATGTAAACTTTTCTACATATTCGCTCATCCTATATCCAGTATAGTCGAACGATAGCAGTCCGGCAAATGTAGAGAATATGCTGCCATTTAAAAATGTCAAATACACTGAACTGTTGCAGACAGACGAGAACAGATAATGGCCACAAATATGTTGTGAAAGAAATGTGACATACCGAACATATTTTGATATTTGAACATAAAAATATGCAGTCACCGCCGCGGCGCACGCAGTCAGCGGTGAGTACCTTCATACATACATAGCAATGTTGTGAAAATAGTACATCAATGAATATTTCAACATTTCCGCAACTGAGGACATGGATGCCATGGAAATTTAATTAAAACTGACATTTTTGCACAACACCACACACCGGCAATACCGCCAACATCACCACTGGTAGCAGCACCCGCCATACCATCAGCAATAATGGCAGCAACAAATAATATTAAGGAAATTTTCAAAAAGGAACTCACACATACGCACTCGCACCCACACAGCTGCAATAACGATAAAAACCAATGTTGCACCGCCAACGAAGACAACAACTACTGCAATCTGCAGCCAGAAATAATGGCGTGAACCGATGTGAATTTTCAAAGTAAAATTTACACATATGTGAGTAGTAAAAAAAACATTATTGGTATTTGTAACTTAAATATGGGGCAGTGAATGGAAAATTATAAAATTTAAAAAAGCGTACATTTCATGAAAAAAATCATAAAAAGGAGTCACATAATAGGAGGACCCATCAAGATTTTTAAATACATTTTGTAAAAAAGGATTGGCATTAATAACTTAAATATGGGACAGTGAATGGAAAACTCTGAAACCAACGTTCCCTTTGAGAAATTTTAATAAGTCAGAAAAAGGAGTTACATGAAAGAAGGACTAATTAATATTTTAAAATACATTTGGTCGAAAAAAACTAGAAATTAAAAAAGGAAAACATTTTTATCTTTATTATACATATAAAATTCTCGTGTCACAATATTTTTACCAAATTTAGTACTTATATTCAAAAGGTATGAGATTCGGCTACTATCTGCTTTATTTTCCATGTCCCTAAGTGATAAGGGTTGTTTGTTCACCCTTAACATTTTTTTTAATTATTGGACAAAATTTTTTGTTTTTATTTTTCTATAATACATCTTTGGAGATTTTTATCAAACGCTTCCCGTCATTCCGAAATCTACTGTTGCTAATAAACTTATTGCATGCATGAAATCGTCGTCTTTGTGGCGGCAAGTCAAGAAGTTGAAATTGACCCTGAACATGACAGTCGCGTTGCAGAACGACTCATCGACTCTTAAATTCTCGAGACAAGTGCTGGCGCTTGGCAATGGACAAATTCCTGTTGATCCTGCCACTGAATTGATATCGTTTCCACAACCTTTTTTCATGTTCACATCGTCGAAGGAGAAACTCATCGCTTAAGTGTTTCCGGCATTGCACAAAACTGAAAAAATCTCGATTGCATTATTAAACGGGCAACGTGACCTAAGAGGGTGAAACGACAAACTATCCGATGAAATTTCTGAATTTTGAATCTCGATTATTGTGCCATGTATTCCGACGCATAATTTACAACTGAAGGGCTAAACGATATTAATCATGTTGCGATATCTGAATCATCCGATATTGTGCGACGGTACGCAGCGTCGACCATCATGGGAAAATTCAAAGGAGAGGAAGTCCTTACCCCACGAATGTCGATTATTTCAACAGATCTTCAATTTTAATTCAAACTGTTCAGTTTCCCGTTCATTTGGCGTTTGCGAGACAATCAATGAGTCGCAAGGTTAATCGTTGGAAGTCTGTGGGATTAATGTTGAATTTCTCTGTTTTTTTGCACGGAAAATCAAAAAACAAAAATCAAAAAACAATGTTTTTCATAAATCTCTCTACTGATTTCAATTCCATTCAAATACATCGCATTAAAATTTGAACTATCTATGTTATATTATCACTATGGAGTTAATCTGAAGCCGTTAAATTGAGGTGTATATAAGTCATTTATTAAGAGGGCCTGGACCAACAAGATGTTGTAACTAAGTAAGTAACTTTGAATATTATTCTTATTTTACTTATTAATGTTATTTAGTAAAATGGGGACATAGGGTAGTTTTTCTTAGATATATTTAGATCATGAAACAAAAATTTTCTTTTTGGAACTTTATGGAATATATCTTGATCCTAGCTCATTTCGTTTGACTGCTTTAGTGGCTTCACAGACGGACATGGCTTTATCATCTTTGACGTTGATCCTAAGGTGGAGGTTATAAAAATCGATATGTCATTAAAATGTCAGAAATGTCAGTGGTCAAGATGTTAGCCAGCTTTCTGTGGTAACTTGCAGCATCATTGAATATGGAACTTCTTATACATGTCAATTAAGAGTGTAACACTCAAAGTTATAAAGGAAAAAGTTGGCCTTTTCGACCCGATTTCGGTCGATGACTCCATCCTTATTCTTATACAAAACTTCAAAATTACTCTTTATTTGGATTAAAAGCTAAATTTTCTTAGTATTAGTCTATTTAAATTAAATCTATTTTTACTTCTAACCGCCCGTTTTGACAAAGCGGGACGTTTTTAGGACCACATTCACCAAAGGGTCCCGTAAATATGCCCTTTTTTGAGACATTTTACGCTTTCTAACTAACAGTACACATTCTAACTATTGTCTGTTTACAAAACATTATGATTTCTTTAGAAAAATTATTTGTTACAAAAGTTTACTTTTTACCAACGTACCTTTAGCTCCTTGAAGATAAACTTTTTTTCCCCTGTGCCGATTTCTTCCATTTACGATCACAATCAGCTTGTGACCATACCAAATTTCAGGGTCCTAAGTTGATTCGTTCAACAACCATCGTGCTTTCAACAGACACTCAAACGGACGGCCATGGATAGATCGTCTTAGAATTTTACGACGATCAACAATACGAGGGCGACCGCAAAACTACCTGGCCTGGCACATTTTCTGTTTTACTAGCAACTTTTTGTTTTGTTTTTTAAAAGCAATCTTTTATAAGCCATCTGTCAAAATTTCCTAAATATTTAATGATTATTTTCTTTGTTACAGGTGATTGAAGTAAACAAGTTTTATAATTTTTGAAAAATATAAAATTAAGAGTTTCGTGCGGTAATTAAACACTTTTATATGAAAGGTTATACACCACAATTAATAAAAGATGAATTGGATTCTGGTTATGGTGATAATGCACCATCATACTCCACAGTGAAATCCTGGATTTAACAATTTAAAATGGGTCGTTCAAGTACGGAAGATGAACAACGCTCTGGAAGACCGAAAACTGTTTAACAGTTTTCGCCAAGAAGGCGAAAACTGTTAACTCAGCAGGAAAAGTAATGGCCAAAGTATTTTGGGACGCAAGGGGTATAATATTTATTGATTATCTTGAGAAAGGAAAAACTATAAATAGTGAATATTATTGTGCATTATTGGATCGGTTGAGTGAAGAAATCAAGATAAAACGACCGAATTTAGAAAAAAAAAGTTATTTTCCATCAAGATAACGCTCCTTCACACACTGCATTTTTAACTCAACAAAAACTGGCCGAATTGCGATTTGAAATTGCTTCGCATCCACCATATAGTCCAGATTTAGCTCCTTCAGATTATTTCTTGTTTCCAAATTTAAAAAAAATTCTCGGTGACAAAAAATGTTCGTCCAATAGCGATGTTATTGCTGAAACTGAGGCATATTTTGAAGGTCTTGAAAAATCTTATTTTTCGGATGGAATTAAAAAACTTGAAAAACGTTTGATGAAGTGTATTGAGTTGGTAGGAGATTATGTTGAAAAATAAATAATAATAATTTCAAAAAAAGGTTCTTTTTATGTTATGCCAGTTACTTTTGCTGTCGCCCTCGTATATATACAGGGTAGACCAATAAGACTAAAAAAATATTCATAAATTTTTGTTAATATTTTTTTCTCTTTTGCAGATTTCTCTTTGCAGATTTATAATGGTTATATGTGATGACTACATAAAATGTAAAGCAACGGTTCAAAATTGTTCTTCTTTGGGAAGTCTTATATCTCAACTTAACGAAAATATCGTGGTCATTTTAATGTGAGAACCATGATTATGAACTAAGTCTCCCGTTTTGAGGAACAGGGATCAGTTGTAAAATCCTAGGGTATTACATCAGCATCAATTACACCCGACCAGATAGAGTTATCTGTCCATATTTTTTTTAAAAATGAACAGTGTCAACCAAAAAATATTAACGGGGCTCTGTATAAAAGGATGATTAACATTTTTTTGTGTCCCCAAGCTGGCAATAGTACTAACATATAGTTCCAGCAAGTTGGAGCCACGCTGTATACAGGAAGAGCCACAATGGAACTTCTTCGTAACCTTTTTGAAAAACACTTCAATGTTTTTTGGGTCACACAGTAATTTACAGAATGTCTGACCAATATTTTGAGGTGCAGTAAGCGGAATGACAAATTTAATGTACCATCCATCCATCGGTAGAGGGTACACAGAGGATTAAAGCCGCTGCATTTTTTATTTCAAAGAAAATACATAATTAAAAGATATGTATACAAGTATATAAATAATTAGAAATGTTTAGCTCGTTTGTTTTATTTCGGTCTGTTGCTTTTACTCATTGAACAGGGATTAAACCGGCTCAAGACCTTTTTCTTCTATATTTAAATAGAAGAAAATTTTTAACAAAAATGGCAAAGTGACATTGATTTTCGTGGCTGCACACTACTTTTATCATGATTTCGGGTCCGTGACAACCCTCTTCAGAAAGCCTTGCTGCAATTGTTGAAAGTAAAACCGAACTCTATAAGGCCAGGATCTCCCCAAACGAATGAGAACTACTGTTGTAAACCTTACTTTTCAAGTTTTCTTCACACAATTGCCCACGAAAATACAACTCACTCTAGCCATCTCTAAAGAGGCTCCACATCGAGAGCCATCAATAGATTTCTTTTACAACGTGTGTGTGTTGTAGAAAGAGTTTAGTTGACTATGTCAACTTGTGTGCCGTGCCGTGCATGTATGTATGTTTAGCTCGTTTGTTTTATTTCGGTCTGTTGCTTTTACACATTGAACAGGGATTAAACCGGCTCAAGACCTCTTTCTTCTATATTTAAATAGAAGAAAATTTTTAACAAAAATGGCAAAGTGACATAAAAAATTTTCTTCTATTTAAATATAGAAGAAAGAGGTCTTGAGCCGGTTTAATCCCTGTTCAATGTGTAAAAGCAACAGACCGAAATAAAACAAACGAGCTAAACATACATACATGCACGGCACGGCACACAAGTTGACATAGTCAACTAAACTCTTTCTACAACACACACACGTTGTAAAAGAAATCTATTGATGGCTCTCGATGTGGAGCCTCTTTAGAGATGGCTAGAGTGAGTTGTATTTTCGTGGGCAATTGTGTGAAGAAAACTTGAAAAGTAAGGTTTACAACAGTAGTTCTCATTCGTTTGGGGAGAGCCTGGCCTTATAGAGTTCGGTTTTACTTTCAACAATTGCAGCAAGGCTTTCTGAAGAGGGTTGTCACGGACCCGAAATCATGATAAAAGTAGTGTGCAGACACGAAAATCAATGTCACTTTGCCATTTTTGTTAAAAATTTTCTTCTATTTAAATATAGAAGAAAGAGGTCTTGAGCCGGTTTAATCCCTGTTCAATGAATAATTAGAAATGTAGATGAAATATGTTCCAGCCATAATGCACGATATTAATTGTGAGTTTTTTGTTTTGGTGTTTGACAAATTTAACCATGGAGAGGTACACAATTGAGCAGTGCCTTAAAGTAATTGAAGCCTTTTACTTAAATGGGCGTAGAAATCAAAATTCATTTCGAGCACTTCGTGATTTTTTTGGTCAGCATAATCGACCAAATGTGGTAACAGTGGAATCTAATCAAAATCGACGACTGCTTGGTCCGGTTTATGGGATGGCTAGATCGGTCACGCAGTTACAGTTAATAACAGACTTCATGTGGCCAGAAATTGAGGATATGGACCAGAACAATATATGTGGTACCACTTGCAACACAGCCAACAAAAAAATGGCTCTTTTGGGCGAAAAATTCAATGACTGTGTTATCTCACGTCGTGGCGATATTAATTGGTCGTGGCGACCATTGGATTTGAAACCGTTGAACTTCTATCTTTAGGGATATTTAAAAGAAAAAGTGTACGTCAATATCCCAAAGCCATTTAAGAGCCAAAGGATGAGATAATACTGCACAGTAACAACATTGAAATCACCTTGAAAAGGGTTCTAAAGCAACTCCCTTTGTTTTTAATTAATGAATTTTAATGACCAGTGCAAACTTCATACATAATAAAAATCAGGGATTTCCAAAACGTATACTAAACTGATCCATTTTATGGGGCGAAAATACTTGTAAACACCACTAGATTTCCTCTGTTTTGATGTGGAATAACCCATATTCATAAATCGTCCAGCTTTTCCACATCAATTGATGCAAACATATGTACGAACGAATAACACACATTTTTATACGATTATTTGTGTTTCTGTTGTTGTTGTACATTTTTTAATAAACAACATCATCGAAAACAGCAACACTGAAATATGGCACCACCAACGACAACCGAGACAGCGACTACAACTGCTGTTGCTGCAGCAGAAAACACGACAACAACAGAAGCAGCAACAACAATAATAATATTTTCATTTAATTAACACATGTAAAACGACCAGCAAAAACATCGACAACAGCAGCAGCAACAACAACTACAACAATCAATCGGTAGCAAGAGTTAACACGAAACGTTAACCGGGCCAGGTGAAAAGAGAAAATGAAGTGGGACTGAAGGAAATTAAGTCGCCGGCCGTCTGCCAGGATCAAGGAGTAGTGGGACACATTATAAACGTTAAAAATAATTGGTTGGCCTGGCCAGTAAATTCTATTGAATTATTTTCGATGCCGCATGTGTAAGTATGTGTGTGTGCAAGTCCGTTGGTGTGGGTTCGTATCACTGTGGCACAGAGCATGTGTTGCTGTGCTATTTTTTCATGTAAGCAGTCGTAAGTTGTACTGTGTGTCTGCATCACTTATCATGATAGGAGTATTTTGCGTTTTGAAAACTGGATCAGAATATAAAAATATAATCAAGGGAGTACTACTGTCAAGGTACTACAACCAAGCTAGTTGGGAAAGTCTAAAGGCTGGGCAAGGCCGGCTATATGATAGCCTACACAAAACTGTGTATGTGGGTATACAACTCGTTGCTCGAGCAAGGTGTTTGCTTTATCCAACAACCAGGCAAAATTCTGTGTAAAGTGAAGATGACATACTAGATGCCGTAGCGGCCAGTATCGAAGAAGTCCCAGAATATACTGAGTACGACGCGGATCAGATCAATTAGGCATGTCCAGTTTATGTTGCGGTTTGATTTGGAGTTACTATACAAAACATAAAAACTAAAGCCGAATGACAGCTAAAAACGCCAAGGTTTCTCTAATTGGGCACTGCTTTTATAAAAAATTTTAGATGTTAAACAATAAAAGCATCTCCTGAAACGAGGCTCATTTTTGGAACAGCGACTATGTCAAATAGGAAAATACCCATGCTGGATTGAATATATTGTCCAAGTTTTGGAACAAATTGATTAACTTTTTGATTCGGTTTAAGACTTTCAGCATCACCGACTACAATCTTTATATATAAAAATGTAAAGTTGGGTCTACGAGCACCTTAAACTCGAGTACTGATTGACCAATAAACACCAAAATTGCAGCACCTGTTACCTATGTCTTGCGGAAGGTTTATCTTTAGTTATGCTCCGGTAGATGGCGCTTTATTTTAGATACTTAAAATTATTTGTATTTATGGTATGGACAAATTTACAAATCCAAATTTCTAGTTTGTTTGTCTTTTTCCCCTGAGCACGGTTAACCTGCTAAACCAAATAATGCAGAATATAGGGAACTTTATGTTCAACAAACCGTTTGACTGTCGACAGGGAGGCGCGGCTTAAGATGGCTTTTAAGCTAAAAAAACAAAAATTGGTACAGATCAGTTCAGATCACGTAATAAATCAATATAAAATGAGATTTGTGATTCTTGAAATGTTAGCGAAAAAACGGGGGCTTGAGATGTTTCGGTTTGGATCAATTTAAAGCTGGATTTTTGATTTTCATGACATGTTGCACATGGTGCAAAGCTTGCGAAAAACAATAGACGTACAATGCTTAAAATTAAATATTTATATAAACGAAATACAGGGTAGACCGAAAGTTATCATGGGGTTTAAAAATTTAATAACTTTTTCGTTTATATTTGTTTTTTAATTTTTTTTTTAGATTATAAAAGTATAAATAACACTTGCAGGATAAATGATGGAGAGACTCTAAACTGAACAAAGAACCAGAATAATAGAATGCTATTATTTAAATCAGCGATGAATTATTTTATGATGAATCTCATTTTCATTTGAATGGCTTTGTTAATAAGCATAACTGTAGGTTCTGGGGTTCTGAACATTTAAGAGCCCTTCATCAACACTAATTGCAACCCATTAGGTATACAGTATTATGTGGGATCACATCTGCAAATATCATTAGGCCTTACTTCTTCATGAATGAAAATGGAAGTGGTGTAAACGTAAATAGAGACCGGTATCGGCTTACAAGAGAAAATTATTTTCGTCCTGCTCTTGAAAACAGACCTGAGATGTGGTTTCAGCAGGACGGAGCCACTGCCCACACTTCCCGAGACAAAATGGCACTTTTAAGTCAAATTTTTGGAGAGCAAATTTCCAGAATTTCGGAAATTATTTGCCAGAGTATTTTCTTTGGGGTTATTTGAAGGAACAAGGCCGAGACAATCCTTTAACTCAAGGCCAACATTGTTGCGGAAATACTAACGCTACAGCCACAAATTTTGAAAGATGTTATGAAAAATGATCTAAAACGAGCCCATCATTGCGAAGCTGAACACAGGGCTCATTTAAGTAAAATTATATTTCATACTTAGTGTAAAAAACTTCCAATTTATATATTATACGTATAATCTGAGAAGAAAAAAATTAATAAACAAAAAAGTTATTAACGTTTTAAACCCCATTGTAACTTTTGGCTTCTCCTATATATTCACGTTTTTATCAAGAGCAGAGGCTGGTATATAGCTCGAGCTTCCTTAGAATTAGTAAAGGATCTATGGACCGAAAAATAATTACTTTATTGCAAGGATGGAGACACAACTATTGTTGACGCGGTCGACCAAGCGATTAAAGGTTTTCACAAAAAAAACAAAACATTAACGATATTGTTTAAAGGCGCGGTTGATCTGATTCCAAAGTTATTTCCGAGTTTATTCAAAATCGGTCGACGCATACAGAGAATAGATTTGTTGTTACAACCGAACATTTTGTCAACCGAATGTTGGTGGTTGCACGAACAAAACATGTATGTCATCGCTACAAGTGAATGTTGATGGGGTACACTGCAGTTTTCAGTAGAAGGAAATAACACTATCGGTTAAGAGACCAAATGTCGGTAACCCTGACAAATTAAGATGATTATTAGAACTGAATTTGTATGTTTATTATGTAAGCATTTGTATTATATTATATTTTACATACCCATTACCACATAAGTTAAGCTGATGCATAATCAATTATCTACTGTTCTACCAATTACTTATCTCGCAACCCTGTATTGTAATAGATCTAATTGTATGCTACACCTTTTGTGTCATCTGGCAACCCGAGTATTGGAAGATATCTCTTGGTATGCTAAGAATGAAAAGAATAAAGTGGAGGCAGTCTTGTGCTGTCGGTGAAAGAGAGCGTTTATAATATCAGAAGTGGTTGATCGCGCCTCTAAGTGAAAAAAATAAATAAATAAGTAAACGATAAAATGATTGTCGCGGAGGATTATACGCTGGAGCAGTTGCAGATAATTTGCGAAAAGCTTGGTTTGTCAACCAATGGCATAAAAGCGGCGTTAATAAAACGTCTTTACAGTGTGCCGTCCACGGACCTACAAGCGTGTGTGCAAGAGGTTATTTACCAAGGTCAAGCGGACGAAGAAAAAATCCACGAGACTACAGACAATAACGTGGTTTCTGAAAACACAGTTACTCTGGCGGCTGGCAGTGCTGACAGCAACGCTGGGTCATTGTGTGCAAAGCAGCAGCACATACAAACAACGAAGCAGAATGACTATCAGACGTCTGACGTCGCTGAGCCTCGTGGCAGCAGAGAAAAAAACAGCTTTGCAGAAACCAACGAGTCAGATAACATTACAATGTTAAACGATAAAATGGATACCATGCAAATGTACAAGAAGAGAGAAAACGCAAAGACGATGATACCAACAGTAAACGATAACGAAAATGATCAATGTGAAAATGAAATAAAAAGTCAAAACGGAGACAACGACAATTGCAAAGTTAACAACGACAACAGCAACGTAAACAATGACAATGTTAAAACTAATAAAAGCGATGAAAAGAACAACAATCAAAACCAAGGCAAGACAATGGAAGACAAGGAAAAAGAATTATTGTTGAAAGAAATAAGCCTTTTACAACGCGAACGAGACCTTTTGATGCGTGAAAATTTATTGCTGAGTACAACAAATCAACCTTCTGCCGTATCAGCCTGCGAAACAGAAGTGCAGTTCAATACACTGAAAGAGCTCTTACCATCTTGTAACGGAGGACCGGAATTTAGAACATGGTTTGCACAGTTAAATAGCGTCAAAAACACATACAAGGTGTCAGAAAAAAATTTGCGTGCTTTAATCTGTGCCAAATTAGAAGGAAATGCAAAGGCCTGGCTTTATTCTAAACCGAATTACATGGATGTAAGTGTTGATGACCTGATGAAACAAATGAAAGACATGTTCGATGTTAAAGAAAATAGAATACTGGCGCGCCATAATTTCGAGGAACGTAAGTGGAAATATGGTGAAAAATTCGTAGACTATTTCAATGCAAAAGTAATCCTGGCATGCGGTCTACGACTACAAGAAGATGAGCTGCTGGAGTATCTAGTCGAAGGTATTTCCAGTCCCCAATTACGCACTCAGGCTAAACTCCAGAATTATAAATCTAAGGAAGAGTTTCTTCAAGTTTTCAAAGGCATCGGGCAACAACAAAAACAAAATACAGCGAGGCAAGTTGACGGCGCTGCCAAAAACAACAACACTTCAAGTGCAACGTTAAAATGTTACAACTGCAACTGTTCAGGACACTTGGCCGCAGACTGCCGCAAGCCACGACGTGAGGCTGGTTCCTGCTATGCTTGTGGTCTAATGGGACACTTTGCCAAGGATTGCAGCCAATACAAGAAGAGCGCCCCAAACAAACAAACAAACGAATATTAATTATTAAACAAAGTTGACAAAGTATTAGGGCATCTATTATAAGGATCAGGGGATCCTTGCTGTCAGAACGGCCGAATTGTAAGCATTTGTATTATATTATATTTTACATACCCATTACCACATAAGTTAAGCTGATGCATAATCAATTATCTACTGTTCTACCAATTACTTATCTCGCAACCCTGTATTGTAATAGATCTAATTGTATGCTACACCTTTTGTGTCATCTGGCAACCCGAGTATTGGAAGATATCTCTTGGTATGCTAAGAATGAAAAGAATAAAGTGGAGGCAGTCTTGTGCTGTCGGTGAAAGAGAGCGTTTATAATTAGTAATTGGTACAGATTGCTGCAAATAGTACATATTCTTTGAATTCGGTTGTCATTATTTTGTTGTTATTTTGTGCTCATTAATTTTCAGTTATTGGAACTGTAGTAGCGGCACAACATACAAAGTATTCAAACCTTCAGAAGAGAATTTTCGGATCTAGAAATCCATGAGCCACACTTGTTCAACGAAAAAAATTTTAGTCAAAGGCAACAAACTGTTTTCTTACACAATTAAAGTACTTGAAGTTCTTGTAGGGGGGGTCATGACGACGAAAACTTAAAATGGATGATTTTTACTGGAAAAATTTGGTTAATCGTTTGGCTTAAGGACAGCAATAATAGAATAATTTGGTATTTAAAAAAGTCCATTAAAAACCTGTTTTTGGTCAACACTAATAATAGGTTACAACAACAAAATGTTTCAAAAAACCAGAAGTTGTGGCAACTATATAATTTTTTCGCGTTTTAAGGGTACGACCGGTCAATAAGCTGTGAGTACAGTACGATGATCACATTTATCATAATGTGGTATTTCGAAACAAATATCCATTACGATGGTAAACATTTCGTTATTGCTACCTAAATTCCTCTTTGCAACCGAATCATTGTAGTTCCAACCGATTTTTGACTAATTTTATCTCTGAAAGCGTTTTATTCCAGCAACGCGGTCGGATGTAGCTAGTTTCTTATAAAATTATAAAGGAGGCACTGTGCTGGCAAGCCGGTTTGCTGTGAAGAGAGTTTTACAAAATCAACGCATTCGCACAAGTTTGAAACACGACGGTGCTACAGGCCATACATGCGACGACCTGAATAATAATGTGAAGGAAAAATTTGACAGAGGCCCACTTCTTGAAGATTGTTTATAACTTAGCTCCAACTTAAAACCTTTCATTTATTTTTACTTGGACAAAGTCAAGCCCCTATTTTAGGGTAGCGAGCCAAACTCTTTCACCTTGGCCTACATTTGAGTTGTAAATACCGTTGTTGTTTCGGATTGGACGAACCACTCGAAGAACTAATGGCAAGCCGATGCGAAGGGAGCTTTAAAAAAAGTCAAAATGAATTAAATATACAACATTGTTCAGCCTAAATGCATATGTCTCTTTGTAGTGTTCCACAGTCGCAATAATAAAGCTAAGTGGCTAAAATTTTGCAGATATATAAAATGATGCCCTGAAACAGTTGGTATTAAAAATGGGCCAGATCAATCAAGAGTAAATGTTTTCCACAAACAAGGGAAAAGCTAATCTTAATGTATTTCTAGTATTATTATTTATAACAATCTACAGGTATTCAATCTAGAGGTGATCAATCTAGAGGTATTTTTTTCCATATGGTTTTTTATACTGTTTTCGACCAAAATTTTGTTCAGTGATGAGTCCCATTTTTGGCTTAACCGCAAAGTCAATAAAGAAAATTGCCGCATTTGGGCTGAATAGCAACACCTCTTTCTGAGGAAAACATGTTTTGGTGCTGGTGGAATCATTCGTGCATATTTTTTCAAAAATGATGATGGCCGGAACGTAGCCGGGGATGGTGCTCGCTATCGCGCCATGATGTCGATCTTTATGCTACCTGATATTGAAGATCGTAATCTTGACGACACTTGGCTGCTCAAACAATGGATCTATTGAGAGGTCATTTCGAAAAGCAGCTAATTTCACGTTTTGGACAGGTGAGTTGGCCGCCCTGATCGAGTGATATCAACTTTTAGACATTTTTCTTTGGGGTTACGTAAAGTCCAAAGTCTACTCTGACAAACCAGCTATGATTCAGGTTTTTGAAGCCAACATTACACGTGTCATTAAAACCATACCGGTCGAAATGCTCGAACGAGTCATCCAAAATTAGACCCTTTGAATAGAAACCCTGAGGCGGAGTTTCGGCCAACATTTGAAGGAAATTATATTAAAAAAATAAATGCCATAAATATAAAATAAATGCCATAAATAAAATATCCTTTCAAATTACCAATAAAGATTCCACACTTGATTTGAATTTTGATATTTTTTTGTTTTGAAAAAATACCTCTAATTATGTCACGTTCGGCCAGGTTATATATGTAGGGTACAATACGATATGATTGGACGTGGGGAAGTGGCACCGTTTATATCACCCTAAAGAATGATAATAGCTTATGAACTCATTTAAAACAAATCATGGAAGTAATCGGTGAAAAGTGAGCACCGCCCCTTTCACACCCCCAAAATAATCACAATGATGGCTAAAGTAATGAACCGATTATTATTAAATGGTAACAGAAAGAAATAAGTGGGTAGCAAAATATTATAGACTGTTATGTTAAGACTGGATATGAATAAAATTGGCACCTCCCATACATCCTGAACTTAAAAAGATCATATCGCATGAACTGTTAAATATACGAGGACGATATTTAGAACATATGATATTGACATAGAACGAAATACACACAGGTTGAAAAGTGTTACGCCCCCGTAACAAATTCGTATATTTGACCGAAATGCATGATAAGCGACGGTCTGACCAATAATTATTTGTTCACTTGTTTTACCATCCTATGCCCTCGCGATTCCCAGACTCGTCTATAAGAAAAGCTTGAGCTCAAGGCACGGTTAGTTAATTATATTTCACATAATATACTACTGTGACAAAAGATCCTTGCTTGTCGGTGGGTTCTTTTAAATGATTTTATGTAGAGAACGGTCTATGTCCGAGTTTCTTTTAAAAAATTAAAAAAAAACATAAAAATTATTTTGTTCATCATATTAATGGGCAGCATACCTTCCAAAATTACAATCATAATTCTATACTTATACAAAAAGCTTCGACAACAAGTGTGACTTGTTCTCTATAAGTATTCACGGCACCTTCACGTCTTGGTTGTCAATTGGCATTGCTATGAGGGCTGAGAACTCGATTACCACACTTGGATCGCAAAAATCCTACTGTGGGGTAAACATGGCGATCAACATGGCGATCAATATGGCGATCGTTTTAGTCCACATCATCTAGCATCTTTTTTCTTTTAGTATGGGCCAAATATGCCAACGGTAAAAATCCGCTTAAACAGTTCCAATCACGTCTAGATCCTCGATTAACAAATGCTCGGGTTTGTTTGTCATAATAGAAGAAAGAAAAAAAGTGATCCGTCCGAAATGATGATTTTTGGAGCGATTTCGTTAAGGTTGCTTTGGCTTACGCAGACACAGATAGAATTAAAGTTTTTCAGCATCAGATGGTGCAGATGGACGCGTATGTTAAATTGGGCCTTTTAAGCGAAAATCGTAAGGTCTTCTTGCAAAATTGACATTGGATGGTACAAAAGTTTTAGAAATATTGAGATCGGTGGCGCTTTGATGATCTAGAACTATGTCCCATACTAGACAATAACGAAATGACGACAAAAGCCGTATGTGTTATCCAATAGCATTACAGTCCCAAGAACTTTTTGCACAAACTTAAGTACAGCGGGCGCGGCGAAGCCAAATACATTTTTTTTAATAAACGAACGGTTTGGGCTACACTGCATTGATTTTGGCAATAAGTTTGAATTATTTCGTTTATCAAAAGTAAAGTATTTCATTTCGAAGATATTCCGGTTTGTTTCAGATACCGCATTGACATGAGTTTTGCAAATTTGATTTTGTTACCTGTTTTGGTCATTGTAAAGATATTTCAATTTGAAATCGCATGGTCGCATCCTTCCGATTTTAAAATATAATCCCTGGTCTTGCACAAAAGCTGAATATATTTATGAATACTTAGTATAATAAATATATACTAAGTATATATTCTTATATACTTATATACTAAGTATATACAAGTATTCGTATGTTATTTAAAAAAGTCTTAGCTTTTTGTTTATATTGCTGGCAACAATAAACATTTATTTGATTATCAAAAACCTTTTATTTTGAAATGCCTCATTTTAGGTTTTATCATCTGCAAACAAATTTACGATCTCGTAAAGTTTGCTTCGGTTTACGCAGAAACAAATGGAGTTAACGTTTTGCAACTAATCTTGATTTCCGCTGAAAGAACTTTGGAAATGGAATTTTGCGATTTTAAATTTCGACTCAAATCACAAATAAGCCAAAACAGGCTCAAAATACTTCGTACGATTTGGGTTTCGTTTAAAATTGCAATTTTTATTGAAACCGAAACAGGCCTGATTATACTGACTTACTGTCCAGAGTTCGAATTGTAGAGGGCGGTCGCTGTCTTAAGAAAGCTAATTGCTACTCGTTACGTTAGCAATTAAAAAAATAAATGAAATCATTTCTCTTCAATTTGGAAGAAATTAAAGTTACTTTGCAAAACTAAAAATCGTTTAATTCTCAAATGGGTTTTTGGAATTGTAACATTGGTTCACGCATTGAACGATATGTAATGGTTTACTAAAAACTTCAATAACTGACTATTTAGCTGGCATTTGCTAACAATGTTTATGTCTCCTCGAAACCCCCTAAATCAGCGATACTTAAAAACCCACAATATCAGCATCAGTACTTTGTGCGGTCAACCCCAATGGACTTATTTATGTATGGTGGCGTTACCAATATTTTCGTTGCTCGTTGTGCTCCCCAAAAACATTTCTATTTAATTATAACATAATATATGGTATTTTTAATAAATTACACACACATACATACGATTTGTGAATGTAGACGATTATATTTTTTTCCCCATGCACTCATTCACTCACTCACTTGCCATGTCCAAATTAATTAAACATCACTCATACGCCATATGGTATTACTAGTACAAATCTATATGGGAGTGTGTGAGTGTTCTACGTGTGTGTGTTTGAGAAAGGGAAATTGTTTATTTCTAACAAGTTAATAAATTTTATATTTCCAGCAAACACACATCCAGAGCCATCAAAATATTGTACAACAACTGTAATATACAAATGAATATTAGGCTCTTCATAATAAATGATGATGAGTGTCATTTTTAATATAAATAAAAGACAAACCAACACCGAAACCCATACAATAAACCCAACATACGAGAATGTATGTATGTGCACGTGTATGTTTTATGTGGAAGTATACACACACACATACATAAATCAACATTAAACAAAGTTGTAAATATTTTATGCACTATGCACATATTTGTGTATGAGAGTGGGTCCCGAAAAATTAGATTGTTTTTTCATTATATACCCGGTAACGTTAGTTACCTTAACAGTTTTAAATGCACTTCAAAATTGTAATAGATTCTCAAATTGATACTGCTCTTTTCAGCCTTTTTATACCTTTCGTCGTAGGATGGGGTATATTAACTTTTTTCTTCGGAGACCCGATAAAGTATATACATTCTGGATCGTCTATTCTAAGACGATTTACAATATCTGTCTGCCTTTGGAAAGCAAACTTTATGTTAGAATATTAAAGTAAGGTGACTGTAGTTTTGAAGAAACATGGAACGTTTGGTATTTAAAATACGCCAGACCGGTCACGAGATTAAAATTTTCCCCTCTCAAGGACTGGGTTAACCTATGGAAAAATCAACAATCCTAAATTTAAAATATCTCATGCACTATTAGAGTTATGAAGATGATATTTGGACATATGATGTTGGGATATCTCGAAAAAAATCCCGAAAAAAATTTGCATTTATGGCCAAAGCAATGAACGGACAGTTATACAATTTTGGCAGGATAAAATCAATGACAATGAAACTATAATTTCTATTTACTTTTTTCATATGGGAAAAGAAAAGTAGGTTAGCGAAGATAATGCAGCCACATCACCGCCAGGTTGACGGAAGTCTCGACGCTGATATGGGACGGCTCTTCGGCACTATATAAGTGCTGCCGGCAAGGTACGAGTATCTTCTCATTCAAAGATATAAGTATACAAAACATTGCTTGATTTTTCATATGCAAAGTAGAAAAGTGAGGACCCAGGTCAGTAAAACAAAGTTTGTCCGACTGATGTTTTGGTCAGTACGAGAAATTATAGACTTTGTTACGGCAAAATTTGGAGAAGGTGACGTGGCACCGCTCACAAAACTCATTGCATAACAAGTGAATATATTAAATTCGTCCGGGCCGAAGCTTATATACCCTACATCATGAATTGCGTTCCAAGATGAACGTTTTATCAAGTGGTCCTGGCCCGCACACTTTTCATTTACGAGGGTTGCTACAAATATTTCTGACCTAGGCAGCACTATGTGTTGCGTGGAGCCACCTGACATTTCCATTTGTAAGTTTGAACTATTTTTAGCATAAACGTACTCAGAACGTTTAGACGTACGACCATCATTTGTGTTGTTTATAGTGACTTGAAAAAATCAATTTGGCAAAAAAAAATGGAATTAACTCACTTTTCACAACTTCCGACGTGGACTATCACGACATGAGTGCACCGATGAACTTAAATCTTTGTCTGACGATGAAGCACCATCCTATAGCATTGTAAAAAAAACTGGTTTTACAAATTTAATCATGGCCGACGCTCGCTCAAAGTCGAAGGTCGTCAAAAAACGGCCGTTGTGCCAGGGAACACTGATGCCGCGCGTGAACTGATAACTCAAGATCGTAATATGACATACCGTGAGATGTTTATAAGATCGTCAAAGGTGACGAATCATGGATCTATGCCCAAAACTAAACAGCAATCGACCGTGTGGGTCTTCGAAGACGAGCCAAACCCAACGAAAGTTGATCGTGCAAGAAGCACTTCGAAGCAAATGGTCGCCTGTTTCTTCGGCAAAAGTGGTCATATGGCGACTATTCCGCTTGAGCAACGTAGGACGGTCAATTCTAAGTGGTACACCACAATTTATTTGCCTGTAGTCTTCGGAAAAATTCGAAACGAACAAGAGAAGACGAATCATTGTGCACAATGGCAATGAGAGCTTTAACACATCTGCTCAAACCAGCGCCTTTTTGACCGGCCATTACGTCGACTTGTTGGGTCAACCGCCATACAACCCTGACTTGGCACCCAATGACTTCTTTGTATTCCCGTACATCAAGAAAAAAATGCATGGTCAACGATTTTCGTCGCTAGAAGATGCTGTAGAAGCGTTCAAAAACCATGTTTTGGAGGTGACTCAATCGGAGTGGAAGAAGTGCTTCGACAACTGGTTTGAGTGCATGCAAAAGTGTATAAATCATGCTGGAGAATATTTTGAAAGACAATAAAACCATTTTTGATAATAATTATTCCCTTTTTCATTATAAGTATATGGCAAGAAATATACATAGCAGCCCTTGTACGATGTGTTTCGATCCATGTCAGCCCCATATGTTATAAATATTATCGGCATATCTCTAATAGTTTGTGAGTTATTGTTTTTATAGTTCAGGGTTGTATGGGCGGTGCCACTCCCCTTATCAAATTTTCTTAGGACAGTCTACAATTATAACCTAGTCATTGGTTTCAGCCGGTCAACATTTTAAAACGGTGTGTCCACTAGAGTGACCAGCAATGCGACTTTTAGAAAGGGCGTGTTCCATGCCAACTAAAGTGTTCAAAACCATATATTGATTTTCAGGTTTTTATTTCAAAACCGACTGTCGGTTCCACAAAAATAGCTACAACTCGATATCGGTTCCGTTTTCTCGGCTCGGTTTTTTTCTGTCGGGGTTGCCGGTTTCTTGGTTCGTGTATATAAAAGCAAAAAAAATAAATTATTTTCCCGTACGGAATACCATTTTTATATCCTGCAACACACTGAGAAAAATGAATTTTATTTATTAAAGCTACTTTTTTATTTAAACATCTTTATTAAGCCAATTATTTGATGTATTCTCCACACAAATGTGGTTGGTGACGTTATTCAAGGGTCCAACACTTTATTTTCTGCTGGCTGTTTTGCACATCTAGAAGATCTGGGTCGGCCCCATCCGAGGTTTTTACTTTTATTTTAAAAAATCTTTATTAAAAGCAAATGGTTACCGCAGTCTCAGAGTCTACAATCGGGGTAAATCACTTTACATCAAAATAGGAGAATATTTTTTACATTTTAAAATACATGTTAGAATGTCGGTTAATGCCTGTTTTTACTTAAAAAAACCTGATAGTCAGTTTTTTTTTAAACAATTGACGGTTTTTTGAAAACCGGGTTTTCTAACGCCAACATCATATGTTTCAAATTTCGTAAGCTTCATATGTCAGAGGTTGACCCTGTCTATGTTAGTTGAAAATTTTTACCTTCTAATCCAACTTAACCAACTTCTCCAATCAGCACTTGTTGTGCAAAATTTCAGCCACGTTGCTTTAATTATACAACCTGTATATTGCTTTACAGGACAGTAAATGTACGTCTTTCTGACAAGATCAACATGGACCAAGACTTTCGACCAGTATTCGAGGTGTTGCAAATGGAATGACAAAGTAAATATACCCTCAAACTATTGATGGATGTTATAAAAACACAATATCACATGAACATATAGAGATATGGCGAAGATAATATATAAAGATATAATATTATTTGCATGGAACGAAATGAATAGAAGGAGAAAAGGGCGGTGACACGCTAAAAATCGCATTTATGGGAAAAGTAATGGGCCAATCTTTATAAAATTTTAAGAGAATAAGCCATGATATGCCAAAATTGGATAAAGGAAAGTGGCACCGCCCACAAACATAAGAACGTTTTATGCTGCAAAATAAAAAGTACTGAATGTTTTTGGACCAAACATTTTTTAATATATTTACTGATGTATATTGTATCCAAAAATAATCCACTTATTCGAAATGTCCGCCTTTTGCCTTTACACACGCCTTAAGTCGCACTGGTCAATCGTCAATAGCTGCACGAACCTCATCTATTGGAAAATTGACCACAGCTCAAACCAAAGCAGTCTTAAGAGATCCAATGTTGGGGTATCTTTTGTGACAAACCTTGTCCTCTAAAACCGTCCACAATTTGTAATCCAATGGGTTCAAATCTGGTCTGCCTGAGGGCCATTCTTCAGAGGAAATGAACGCTGACAAATTGTTTCGAAGCCAGGCCTGGGACGTTTTAGACTTGTGGGCCGGCGCAGAATATTGTTGAGAAGTCCATGGCTGGTTTTGGAACAGGAAATTTTAAGAGGTTTTACAACAGCTTCCAAAACGGTTTCTTGGTAAACGTTGGCCGATGTTTTGACTCCTTGTTCGAGAAATGCAGGTCAGTGCCCCATCGTAAGAGACACCCCACCAAACCATGACTGAAGCTGGGTGATGACCCTCTTCCACCCTTGGGATCAGTTCAAATGCTTCCTTAGATGACCGCGCATACACTCTATCATTTTGCTTGTTAAACTGTTCCTGAACGGTAAACATTTTTTCATCGGTGAACAAAATTTTTCTGTGCAAGCTATCAGCGTGCTTTGCATTTTTCAAGCTGCAGTCAATAAATGTTCGGTACGTCGTTTGAAAGCCACAAGTCCCAATTCTAATTTAACGATTCGACTCATGGACTTTTGCGTGATATTTATCTCACGGGCCATGATTTTCTGTTTTCGGAGCGGATTTCTGTTAATTTTTGATTTAACGGCTTTGATGACATGCGGTGTTCGAACAGAGCGTTGGCGGGCCGACCGGTGGCGTTCTTTTACATCTCCAGTGTCCTAAAACAGTTTTATGCATCGGTAGACGAACATGCGGCTAATCCCTATTGGCTGGAGCGTTTTAAAAATATCGCTTTTTTATTTCACACTTAAAAATCACTATTACAGCGATGCGGGTTTCATTATCAGACCACTCCATGATGAAAGTTGAAACCATTTTAAAATCCCGTCACAGACTAACACTATTGTTTAGTTCTACTATTGAAATGAGTGTGTTCAATGTTGTAACAGTATTTATGTCCCTTCTAAGTATATTGTAATCTAATAAAAGTATGACGATAGAAGTTGGAATACTCGTATTGGTATAGAAAGTAACATACCGTGAGGGGGCGGGACCAAGTCCCACATTGTCTGTAAAACGAAGTTAACTTTATTTTGATAGCATTAATTGTTAGAGCTCACCACTCTAGATAATAGCTTCTTTCTGTTCTACTTATAATTTGGAGTGCCAACATTTGACAGTTTCTCGAAGCATGGATTCAATTCTAGCCACCTTTATTCAAACATTTCTAAAAAGGTAAGCAAGAAGGTGAGGAAGCGTCATGATAATTTAGGGTTCGATTAGACTCAATTTTAAGCCAGCTATATTCAACCACATTCACTTCAATCTGGTTAATGCGTTTTGCATTACTACGGGGACCTTACCTACAAAACTATAAATAAAGACATACAAAAGCAGTGTTAGTCTAAGGACTCTGTAGTACTTACCGTTCCAAGAACGCGTCTCTGCCTACTAGTTAATAATTTTGAGTTACAACCCCACGGTTTGAGAAGGAAACCATCATAACTTCAATAACATATCAAGGGGAGCTCCTTATATAAGTAGAATGAGGTCCAATTAAAACGCACTATGTTAGTTATAAATAAATAAAAAAGTTTTCAAAGAATTATCTTAACATTTTTTATTATGATAGAGGGATCAATTACAAATGTGTGAGAAACAAAATACGGGCCAAATGCTTGTTACGGCTTCGGAGGCAAACCTCTATCCGATGGTCCATATTTTCTATGTCTCTGACACATAATAGTGGTTCAATGTCGTTAATGTGCCGTAATATCTCGTCCTTCAGCTTTTGAAATGTTCTTAGCTTTTTGACGTACACTTCGTCAAATCATATGATCGCATCGGTCAATTAACATAGCCTCAACGTGAAATACCACACTCATTGAATTTCTCGCCAAAAAGCGCGATTGTTTTGTTAGCTGTGTGGAAAGTGGCACCATCCTGTTGGAAGTACATATCTTTTGGTTCCATATCCTCAATTTCTGGCCACAATAAGTCCTTTATCGCCTCGCGATAGCGAACACCATTCACAGTAATTGCTTGGTCATCCTTTTTTTCGAAGAAGTACAGCCCCAGGACGCCGCCAGCCCATAAACCGCAATAAACTGTCACTCATTGTGAATGCATCGGCTCTTCAACAATCACTCATGGATATTAATTTGGCAAAATGCGACAAATCTGCTTCTTTAAGAATCTACGGTGGACACATTTGTTCGATTAGAATGTGGAACAAATTCTGGTTAGCAAAAGTTAGGTCGATTCTCAGAGTGAGGGGTGAAAATATAGGCTAAATTAGAAGACCTGTATCGCGCCGTTTGTTTATGTTAGTTCGAATTTTATAATCGAATTTTTAATCGACCTTCGAAGTTTGCAGCCAAATGCCGATTTTCAGCATATTATTTATATGGATTTTTGGCTATAACTCGTCGACAAATTGATATTTTTTCAATCTGTAAAAGCCAAATTATTGCTAGAGACCTGTCCAACAAATAATTTTTTTTTAAATAATTGATTTAGAAAATTTTTGTGGTGCTTATGAAGCAAAATGCTGGAAAATCTATATTTTTTCAAGCTTTTTGATAATATTTTCCACAAAACTAAGTCTTTTTTGCTTTCTGTTTGATTTATAATATGCTTCTCAGTTTTTTCAATAAATTTCATTTGAAAAGAAAACAATCATAATACAAAACTTGCGTTTTCCAGCTTAATATTAATTAATTTCTCATTTTTTAGGTATTAATTTTGTTCAGTGTTGGTTTTAAAGAATCATTGAAAAAGAAAAAGAGGTAGAAGTAATTAAAAAGGAAAGTTCCAAGAATTAGGAATTAGTAAAACAACTTTTTTTTCCAATTTTAATTTTTGGACAGGTCTCTAGCAATAATTTGGCTTTTACAGATTGAAAAAATATCAATTAGTCGACGAGTTATAGCCAAAAAAAACATACGGGGGCGACCGTAAACTAACTGGCCTGGTACATTTTCTGTCTTACTAGCAACTTTTTTTTTGTTTTTTAAAAGCAATCTTTTATAGGCCATCTGTCAAAATTTTCAAAATATTTAATGATTATTTACTTTGTTACAGGTGATTGAAGTAAACAAGTTTTATAATTTTTGAAAAATGGAAAATAAAGAGTTTCGTGCGGTAATTAAACACTTTTATATGAAAGGTTATACGCCACAATTAATCAAAGATGAATTGGATTCTTTTCATGATAATGCACCATCATACTCCACCGTGAAATCCTGGGTTCAACAATTTAAAATGGGTCGTTCAAGTACGGAAGATGAACAACGCTCTGGAAGACCGAAAACTGCTACTACCATTGAAAACATTAGAAAAATATTTAATGAAGTTACTAAATATAGACGAATAAAGCTCAGAAAACTTGCTGATATTGTTAAAATACACGAAAAACAAGTTTGGAGTATTTTACATGATGAACTCCACATGAAAAAGCTATCCGCAAGATATGTGCCGCGTTTGTTGACTTTGCCCCAAAAAATCGTTCGTTGGACCAATTCCGAGGAGCTTGTAGCGATTTATCAGCGTAATCCAATAGATTTCTTGTGCCGATTCATAACTGTTGATGAAACATGGGTCCATCACTACATCCCAGAATGCAAAGAACAGTCAAAACAATGGATAGAAGCTGGTAAAAGTGGTCCCAAGAAGGCGAAAACTGTTAAGTCACCAGGAAAAGTAATGGTCACAGTATTTTGGGATGAAAGGGGTATAATATTTATTGATTATCTTGAGAAAGGAAAAACTATAAATAGTGAATAGTATTGTGTATTATTAGATCGGTTGAGTGAAGAAATCAAGATAAAACGACCGCATTTAGAAAAAAAAAGTTATTTTTCATCAAGATAATGCTCCTTCACACACTGCATTTTTAACTCAACAAAAACTGGCCGAATTACGATTTGAAATTGCTCTGCATCCACCATATAGTCCAAATTTAGCTCCTTCTGATTATTTCTTGTTTCCAAATTTAAAAAAATTTCTCGGTGGCAAAAAATGTTCGTCCAATAGCGAGGTTATTGCCGAAACTGAGGCATATTTTGAAGGTCTTGAAAAATCTTATTTTTCGGATGGAATTAAAAAACTTGAAAAACGTTTGATGAAGTGTATTGAGTTGGAAGGAGATTATGTTAAAATATAAATAATAATAATTCCAAAAAAAACGGTTCTTTTTATGTTAGGCCAGTTATTTTTGCGGTCGCCTTATATACCAATAGAAAATCGTTATTTGAATACCAAGTTCGAAGGTCGATTAAAAAAAAATCGATCTAACTCTTCTTATTTAGCCTATGTTTTCACCTCTCTCTCTCAGAATCGACATAACTTTTGCTAACCTGTATTTGTTCCACAGTGTTATGCTAAGAAAAAATCACGAAGTACAAGCAATGCATTTTGATTTGAACGGAAATTTTCGTAAAATGTTTCAACAGTCTTAACGCGCTCGATTGCGTTCCCCTTTATGGTTGAATTTTGTCAAACAACGAAACAAAGAAGTGTTAAATTAAGTTGGGCAGAAAACTTGACGTTAAAGCGTGACTCACCATTAACATCGTGTATTATGGTTGGTTGTCCCAATTCGTTGGTTGTCCCAAATTGTTTTTAATTTACTTTAAATTACTTTTAAAGTATTCCATTGAACGCCTACTGTACCATTTGCCAAATAAAGCCAGCTTAGTAAAATGTATCACACATTTGTTCGAAGTGTGTCAGATACTATTCGAAATAGTACAGGATGATGGCGACTAATATCGGTCTTGATTCCCTTCCTGCATGTTCAAATACTTCTTAAATGTTTCAGCGAAAAGATTACAATCGTTCGCCGAAGGTCTTATTGTTCAAGTCTTGATGATATGTTTTGATTTCGATGCTGCATCAATTTATAAGCACAAATATATGTAAAAGATATGTATATTTTAATGGTTTTTGCAGATAAATAACTTTCGTAATGCCATTAATTTCCTGGCAATAAAAAGAGCTAAAATCGTTTGTGCCTTTTCTATTGAAAGGTGCAGCTTTTCTTTTGAGCGCAAGGTGTATGACTATGTCTATGTTAATTATCTTCGTTGATTCCCAGTCTCGTTCTGCGGGATTTTATATCAGAAACGACCATTGCAAGGACTAATTTAACTACTACCTAAATCACGGGTCACCAGAGTTCGTAGCGTTCTGTAAAGAAATGTTAGTAGGAATCGGATGCAATATCAACAAAATATTTATCAGCACTAGCAAATATTTTCCACCACCTGAAATGTGGCCCAGTCTTATGTCTATGTGCACCGACAATATGGCGCTATAAACCCACCCTCACACACACACACACATTCAATTTACGCTTGTTCATATACACTCTCACAGCGTATCCCAAACATCAATCAATAAAATTTATAATGATTATGATGTTATAATAACTCAGTCGACCAACACAACAATTGTTTGGCCATAACTCTGAAAAAGACACCGATGGCCATCGTTATCATCCCCTTTACGGCATCCACCGCCAACATCGCCAGCCATCGCCAGGGACACTTCAAAACTCTCCAGCTCCGAGTGGATGTCATAAATTATGAATGGTTTAGGCACAAACGAAATGATACAACGGCAACAAAAACACTCTAAAAATAATGTGCAATAATAAATTATTTGCTATATATACATGAATGTCTGTATGTGTTAGTGTATTAGTGGCAAAAGGGTGTTGTTGGACCCAGCTGATGTGGCATCATGTGGTAATTAACTGGAAATTGTCCGAAAACAATCAAGACATCACGTTGAGCTCCAAATATAACCATTCGATTATACGGAGGTCAAGGACTTTTGTGGTATGGTGAAAATGTCTTTATTATGACTCGATGAAAAATAGTAAGAAATGACGAATGTGAGTGCCTTTGATGGTTGCTAATAATTTACCCCACTAGAATTGAAAATTGATATGTTAGAGTGTAATTTCTAAAATACTTCGACTCCAGCTGACAGCATTTGTGAGTTGTACTAGTTTCAAAACACCTTTAAAATTTCATTTTTTTTAACCTTCTTGATTTTTTACTTTGGGTAATACAGGGTCGAGGCTATCTAATGTACAAATTTCCGAAATTATGACAAGTTTGCAGGTAGGTACGCCATAAAGATTGTATAATCTTTAATATTTTGGCGAAAAAGAATAATAACCTAACATATTCAAAGGCGATCTCTGTTCATCTTGGAGGGGAATATACAATAAGGTATGAAGTCTTTAGGAGTAATTCATGATAAACCACTTACATTTCAATCCACCATCTCCATATAAAAATGGCGATTATATTAAACAGGGTGGCGCAAAACTACCTTTGTGGTTTGAATGTTTAACAATTTTTTAAATTTATTTATATTTTTTATTTTTATTTCAGAATTTTGTGAAACAAACTGGGGGAACGTGAAATCGAACACTACACAACAGAACAGCGATCAGCAATTGTTGAATTTTATTTTAAAAATGAAGTCCATTTTTTTGGATGCAGCGTGCTTATCGTCGCTTTTTTAATGTGCGTACTGGAACTTCAGAATGAACAATCAACAGCTTTGTTGGAAATTTGCGACAACATACAGTAAGACGCTTTCCATATACCGAAAAACCACGTACGGTCCATACGGACGAAAATATCCAAGGTCCACACCACACCTTGGACAGTGTGCAGGACAGTTTAGAAATATCAACAAGAAGACGTTCGGCACAACTGGGGCTATCACGGAAAGATCACGAATTTGCGCAGCCGAAAATGGGCACCACTTGCGGTATATATTGTTCATACATAATTATTCCCCATTAATGTACTATATAACAAAAAATAATTATAATAAAAAACCAATAAAAAAAAAGTTATTAAACATTCAAACCACAATGGAAGTTTTGCGCCACCCTACATTCAATCGGTCCTATTCTACGGGGCACAAGCTTGGAGTACGGCAGCCGCTACTCATATTACGAAGCTTTAACTAGCTCAAACCTAAATTCTGAAGCTCATTTATAGCCTCCAATGGCATTATTCAACACGACGAATTCACGGTTCCGCTGAAGTGGAACTGGTTTTGAACAGTTTAGAACGACTTACAACTAGCTTTATGATTAAATGTCAACATTCGAACTTCAGATAATACATAGTAGGCACATAAATACTGTTACAACATTGAACACACTCATTTCAATAAAAGAACTGAACTAACCCCGTTAATTTCATATGGGTTTTGAAAGCTAACCTCAATAGCGTTAGTCTGTAACGGGATTTTAAAATTGCTACAAGTTTCATCATATAGTGGTGAGATAATGAGCGCTTTTCAAGTGTGAAATGAAAAAAAAACGATATTTATAAAACGCTCCGGCCACTAGGGATTAGCCGCATGTTCATCACCGATGCATAAAACTGTTTGAGGAGACTGGAGATGTAAAAGACCGCCACCGCCCACGCTCTGTTCGAACACCGCATGTCATCCGCCGTTAAATCAAGAATTCACAGAAATCCGCTCCGAAAACAGAAAATCATGGCCCGTGAGATGAATATCACGCAAAAGTCCATGAGTCTAATCATTAAAAAAGACTTGGGACTGGGGGCTTTCAAGCGACGTTCCGAACATTTATAAACTGCAGCTTTAAAAAAATAGGATTGAAAAATGCAAACTTCTTTTGGTGAGCACGCTGATAACTTGCACAGAAAAATGAAAAAAAATTTACCGTTCAGGAAAAATTTAACAAGCAAAATGATAGAGTGTATGCGCGGTCATCTAAGGAAGCATCTGAACTGATCCCAAGGTTGGAAAAGGGTCATCAAACAGCTTCAGTCATGGTTTGGTGGGGTGTCTTTTACGATGGGGTCACTGACCTGCATTTCTGCGAACAAGGAGTCAAAACATCGGCCAAAGTTTACCAAGAAACCGTTGTGAAGCCTCTTTACAATTCCCTATTCCAAAACCAACCATAGACTTTCCAGCAGGAAACGTCCCAGGCCTGGCTTCGAAACAATTAGCCAGCGTTCATTTCCTCTGAAGAATGGTCCTCAGGCAGTCCAGATTTGAGCCCATTGGATTACAAATTGTGGACGGTTTAGAGGACAAGGTTTATCACAAAAGATACCCCAACATTGGATCTCTTAAGACTACTTTGGTTCGAGCTGTGGCCAATTTTCCAATGGACAAGGTTCGTCCCAGCTATTGACGATTGGCCAGTGCGACTTAAGGCATGTGTAAAGGCAAAAGGTGGAAATTTCGATTAAGTTGATTCTTTTAGGATACAATATACATCAATAAATATATTAAAAATAGTTGGTCCAAAAACATTCAGTACTTTTTATTTTTCAGCATAAGATGTGTGTAACAGTATTAATGTCCCTACTAAGTAGAAAGATTAGATAGATTTAGATTAAGACGAGGATTAGGTTGTTGATAGGTTTTACTACTTTGGTTAAGATTTAAAATGTCTCAGTAAGGTTTTTGTAAATGTTTCCCTCTCTTGCTTAACCTACATACACTATTGTTAACACTTAAGTCATAAATGATGCTTAAGAAGAAAAGGTTAATTTGTACCTCAACTCTTTAATACGTATATCAATAACTAGCCCAATCTACACGCTATTAAATAAACTGAATCGAAAAAATATTATATATACCCTGCACTCCTGAAATTTTAGAAAAGCAAACTAACCCAATTTACCCAGATTTTAAAACTAACATCACATTTAGAGTTGCAAGAAAATTTCATGGTTTTTGGTAAAATCAATTGCGTGGGAGCTATATTTAAATCTGAACCGGGTTTTTCCAATTTTAACAGTACCCGTCCTTGGCACGAGTCTGCTGAAGAAAAACCTTGGCGGGTTTAGAAACAGCTGTACAGCCTACCTGGCAATCGTAGCCAATACATTTCACCAATTGTTTAGTTGGTCTCAAAAGGTCTCAAGCCAGAATAGAAACTTCAAGTCATAATAATGATAAAAACCCAATAAATGTAAACAAAACAAAAACATATTTAATAAGGATTGGTACGCCCTAATGTGCAACGCATGTATGAATACAAGTACAACAGACACCCTCTGTGCTTTTGCATCTGTGGTTTTCAACGAAAGCCCATTCGAAACGGAATTGGTGAAAATGATATTGCGCTATGAAGATTACTCTACGCACGCACAATTTAAAGACTACACGCAAATGGAAATTCTCAGTTATTCAGATTAGACTCCAATATAAGTCATTTGATTAGTAGCCGAAGTAATCGTTGTCAAATCCTTGGCGGATTTGAAGCAGCTGTATAGTCTGCCTGGCAGCCGTAGCCAAAATATTTTACCAATTTTTTAGTTATTTCTAAAGGAGAAACATCAAAAAGGGCTCGAACCGGAATAAAAGCTGTTCAATTCATTTGACATTTCTTAGTTTCTGTGTTTGGCAAATTCTACTACGAGGAGGTACGCAAGTGCGCAGCTCGTTAAGATTTTTCAAGCGTTTTACGAAAGTGGGCGTTCCAATTTCAATGCAAAATGAGTGCACTTCGTGATTTTTTAGTCAGCATCATCGGCTAATATTAATAATGTTAATTGGCCGTGGTTTGACCCCGTTGGACTTCTTTCATTGCAAATACAATTTAAAAAAAAAGTGTACGACTATATGCTAAAAAACAATTCAAAAATTAAAGGATAAGATAATTTGACACATAAATGACATTGAACCTCCATTTTATCTTAGAGACATTTAATATATGCACCATCAGATAGAGGCATGCCACCGAAGCTGTGGCGAGGATTTCGCAGATATTTTGTTTCACACATAATTGTCATAGATCCTTCTATCTATATTGAGATAATTCTCTGAATTTTTTTTGATTTATTTATAACTAACATGTGTGTTTTAGTTGGACCAACCATTATATGATTATCAAAGTCACCATGGCACTCTATGTGTATGAAATGCGCAGAGATACTCGTATATCCCAGAAAATAGTGTATTGAATTTACACTGGAGCGATGTGTAGATCAGCGGCCTATTTCCACATTCTAGGGGACTATTTCAAATAGTAGGCAGCAAATACGACAACTTCTCCAATCTGGCAATCATTAGACAATTTTCATAGCTTTATTGAACATGGAACATACTGGAGCCACGTGATTAGTGTATACGTCTGTAAACATGTAAAACAATTCTGCAGCGAGAATGCCAGCCGCTTTTTAGGTAAGAGATTTATCTCTAGCCATGTTGAAACTTCTCTAGAAAAAACATAAGCCGTTCGTTGCAAGCGCACAGTTATTTCTGCTATATTTGTTGTAGATTCATAAAATTCGACATCTTTAAAAAAGTCGTGAAATATTGAGCCAAGATAGCGTGGATATTTGAAAAAAATGACAAAACGGTTTTGAGATACATTTTAGAAAAATGCCACAACTCCTAAAATGAATAGAAAATTTCAAAAATGAGAATATTTTGAAAAATGACCGCCATTCCGCCAGAATATTTAAAGCCCAGCTAAGGATTTTTGGGATATTAGGAGTCACAGTTTTTACTTTTGAGATCGAATCTTTGCGCTTCGAAAACATACGAGTATAGCCTTCTTCTTATTTTCATCATAAAAATTTACCATTTTCTAGTGGACCGAGCGGCCAAAATTTCTCAGTAATGCAAAATATTTTTTTTGTCTTCGAGTCTGTTAAGTTCTTTTTTCGTATACATTTTATACATGTGTTAAAACAATTTTTTTTATAAGCAAAATATTGATATTTCCTTTCTCCTCCAAACTTCAAGAAATATTATGTAGAATTCTCCTACAAATTTATTTCTATTAATCTCCCGGATTAGGAGTTGGACGAAAGTTACGTACGCCTAATACCCTCATGCTCGGCTCTGTGGATGAGAAGTTTTGGGTTTTACGACTCATATTCCTTTTAATACATCAGTGGTATTTAGAACAGTACGGGTTGGCTTGATAGCACAGTACGGGTTGCCTTGAAAGCCAACTTACCCACCAGAATAAAAAAGTTGTGAACCACATTTGAAACTATCTAGAAACATCACCCCATAACCTGACAAGTTATGTGTCGGTTCTACAGTAGGATATCTACATGTCTGAGAGATAAATACAGGGTGGCTGATGAATATTGCTACATAAAGAATATCAATTAAATTTTTTGTCAGTGATAAAATTCATATTTTTCATGCATGTTGAAGCTCATTTTAATAAATATAGCTTAATTAGTTTTAAAAGTAATAGAATTTAAATAACCCCCCCCCCCCCGCTTGTTGATGCATTTGCGGCATCATACCAAAAGTTGTTAATTACTTCTTGGAGAGTTGAGACAGGATTAGCCGCAATTGTATTTCTGTTTCTCATTTTCTGCCAAAATTACAAGCGATTTGGGAAGTCTATTGCATTCAGCTTGTGGGCCAATCGAATTTTATATGGGAACAAGTCCAAATCTTTGTGCTTAATTGACTGCAGTAACATTTATCTTCTTGTCGAAACTCTTGGATTGTCTTGTATGGTAGCAGCTACAGCAGCGAATGTTTTCTTCGTCTGAACTGAAGGGTTTCAATGGCAAGGTCTTGTGTTAACTCTCCTATGCTCGCCAACAATGTTAACAAGTCTTATTATGGTCCATCTGCTCGAATGATTGCCGCCAAACATGCGCTTATACTCTCTTTTAACCGAACTCCAATGGACTCCAGTGCGTGATAGCGGCGTTCAATGCAAATTCTTGTTTTAGTATCCCAGTTATCCATTTTTGTTAAATCTAAAAATGAATCTGGTAAAATTAAAAAAGAAAGAATTAACCAGATTCATTAAATAGAAAAATGTTATTAATATTTTTTTGGTAGCGGCTATCATTAGCCACCCTGTATCTTACTCAAAAATATGCTGGCAATTATGAGGTAAAAATACGCTGCTAAAATTGATTTAGGTAATCGTACCCTGAGTTGAAAACTTGAGTTTACTTGTATGATATTCGTACACGCAACAGTAACACCACGGCGGCCCACTACATTTTTTTTATCGGTTAAAATGGATTCAGATCCCTTCTATCTTCTACTTTTCAACATTTTAAAAGGGTCTCACTGACATCCATGCGTATATACCCCTTAAAAACCCCGCAACATTTTGTGCATATTCCATCACTCCAAAAATTTGCCCTATCATATTGTTCACCAAAAAAAAAACCAAATCTACAAAATTTATTTTCAACTTGTTTTGTAGTTTGTGAAGCGGCATTACATCGTTTTGAATTTTCAATTAATTTTCAATTATAAATATTTAAAATATATACAAATGCAATTCACAATAATGTTGATGTTGTTGTTTTTATTCATATATATTTTTAATATTTTTTGGCACATTTGGCAACATTTGTAACATCAGTGCCAACAGGAACGCAAAACAAATACAACGACTAGGAAATTAAAAATGATTTCATAAAAATTAGATGTATTCAAAATCAGAACACTCACAAACATATGTGTTTATATGTTTATACCCTACAACACTCTGCGGAGCAGCGTATTATAAGTTGGTTTCATGGCAAATGCTTGTAACCTCTAAAAATATTGGAGCTGCACCCACCTTTAAGTATACCGATCGACGTGTAAGCACTTCCTGTTTTCATTAATCGATAAGCTTGTAGTCAAACTGCAAATCGTAATTGTTGTCCAATTTTCATGAATTTTGGCAGAAATAAGGACGCTATCAAATTGATGGAAGCGAAATTTAAGAAAATTGGTTAAGATATAAATATAGCTCAAACATATACTCGTATGTTCATCCGATTTTTAAGTGCGAAGCTTTAAAAGCAACATCTTACGTTTAATCTTGATGACATTTAGCACGAGTAAGTTTCGTGGGCCAAGGAAGGACGTTATTGAAATAAAATCGTTTCAGATTTAGATATAGATCCCACATATACCTTCATCCGTTTTTATGTCTTTAGAAACTAGCAGCCACATAGTACACCCAATCTTGATGGAATATGACACACAATTGTTTTTTGGACCAAGGAAGGGTTATTATATACAAGAAAATCGATTCAGATTTAAATACAGCTCCCATATACTTTATATGTGCACCAGATTTTTCTGTTTTTTTTAGCTCTAGAAGCCACATCATACATCTACTCTTGATGAAATTTAGCACGTGTAACTATCAATAATATTTAGGAAGAACATACTCCATTCACACACTACTGCATGCGTTTTCGGAAGTTTTTATGAACTCTAACAAGCATGTCGACTGGTATTCTGTCAATTTCAGCCTCAATATTATTAATTAGGTCTTCCAAGGTGTTGGGACGGTTGATAAACACCTTTGACTTTAGGTAACCTCAAAGGAGAAAATCGCAGGGGGCTAATTCTGTTGAGCGTGCCAGCCAGTTCATTTTCCCCTCAAAGAGATAAGCCGTCCAGGTAACATTTGCCTCAAGCAATTCATGAAACCGTTGAAACCATGTATTCTCTTATTTTATGCCTTAAGAGCAGGCTGAAAAAAAGTCTGGAAATGCCAAGGGCAAGTGATTGCTTCCGAGCAGAGCAATATGGAGATTGCAGTACTGCTGCTCTAACTCCCTCGATGTTTTGTGGTGTTATAGTCCTTCTCTCAGATCCCCTACGTATACGAATTTTCCGCTGTTCTCAACACGCAGAAAAAAAGTATGGTTGGGGTGACAATATTGGAAGAGGATCATACTATTGTTGGGTATATGGTTGTGACACAACAATATTATGATCCTCACAACAATAGTATGATTCACATATAACCATACTATGATCCCCACAACCATAGTGTGATTCACACATAACCATACTATGATCCCCACAACCATAGTATGATCCTCACAACCATAGTATGTTTCTCATACAACCATAGTATGATCCTCACAACAATAGTATGATTCACACGCAACCATACTATGATCCCCACAACCATAGTATGATTCACACTCAACCATACTATGATCCCCAAAATTATTTATTAGGATTGTTATTGTTGTAATTCAAAAATAGATGTTTTTATTAAATTGTTTTTATTAAATTAAATTGCATTACTTTAGTTCATAGCCAGAATTGAAGCCATGTTTTTATTAAACATTTCATTCAAGAAACAAAAATATATATTCCAACGGTCAAAAATACTTTAAGTTGCCAGCAGGGGTGAATGCTACTTCACCATCCGTATACACCAAGTAACGAATGTGATTGAACCATGATCAATGGCTATATACTTAAGTGCAGGCAGATTTTAAATAAACGAGAACCAGTCGTTATTAAAGTATTTCACCGAACAAAGTAAACACAATAAAAATCCCTCGTACTACCTTCCGATTGTTGTTGTCGTTTTTAATGGACAGCAACCATTCACTGTATCGTGTGTATGTGTTTTTTTGTACATCAAAAAAACATACGCACACACATACGTGTATGCTCTATAAAACCTGTTTTGTTATGTTCATAGTCACAACCATACTGTATGATTGTCGTAATCATATTTTTGTTAATGTAAATTTTAAACAACAATACTTTTGTTGCACCAACCATGTTTATATGGTTGCTACAACCATATTTTCATTTCTAAATTTGGCAATAATACTATTGTTACATTTCAATAATAGCAATATTGTCGCAATCATACTATTGTCAAAATGAAATTCAAAAAACAATACTATGGTTGCGACGAACATGCTTTTATTGGAGAGAACATATTATTGTTGCGGTGACCATAGTGTAACCATATTTTTTCTCTGCGTGAATGAAGTTGCTCAATTTTCAATTGATTGCCGTCAATAAACACGTCGACGTGTTAGAACAGCGAATTGTTAACGAAAACCACGCTACACTGCAATGATCGAGTTCGCATTTGAAAAATACGCTTAAACACAAAATGACCTCTCTTCGCGTGTCCTATGCATGATGGCAACTGAAAGGCATACGAATACAAATCTCCCGTCAGCCACTATAAGCCACGTACACTCTCCACTTTTTATTGGCCAATAGTGACGACACAGCCTGCAGTGCAAAAAAGCGAAAAACTGCTCTCCACCCTTAATGAAGGCTAATTTTGGGGGTGACATACTTCACGAGAAGCTAAGCTCCTATAATATAGATATGGTTTATCCCAGGTGACATAGTTAAGTACCATTTCTCCTGCTACCACTATCAAGGATTTGAGCTCCGACCATTTACCAGTTTAAATCACTTCGAAACATGACATCAACCGGGTACAATTTCTAAGGTACGACTTCAATAAGGCAAATTGGAAACACTTTTCAAGACTCATCGATCGCAACCGGATATTAACGACCGGATATTAATGACATTATTAGTAATGTGGACGTAGACATTTTACTGTCGTCCTTAAAGAATTCCATAAATCAGGCTATTATGCATAGTGACCCAGGAAATCAACGCCTCGTACAAGAAAGTCATTTCCTTTCTATATTCTTACTAAAATCAAATTGAGAAACAGATTCCGTATAGACTGGCAAAGATACAAACATAACAACGACAAACATATAAGACTTTTATTATATGAGGTACATGAACTTGGAAATACAAGATGAAATTCTGATTTTTAAGGAATAAAACGTGCAATCATTTACTGTCTACTTTAGACAAAGGCTGTACACCCTTTTGAAATCGTACAAAAATTTTGAGAAATAAGTCCAGTAGTAATCCTATATTAAAGCAAAACGATTCCCGTTTTTGTGCTTATTCAGAAAAGTGTGATATCCTGGCTAGAACATTTATTTAAAACCATTTCATACTCTCTAATACAAGCGATAACCTTACAATAAGGGAAGTAAATGATAGAGTGGAACAGTTTCGCCATTCCAACATTAGTTCGTCCTTTTAGTGAATTCTTCTCAAATATCGAAAATATTAATTAACTTGAAAAGCAAAAAAGTGTCCTGATAACATCAACTATAAATGCTTAAAACACTAACAAAAATAGGTATTCAATATATAACAATAATGATCAATAGCTGGCTTAATTATTTTTTATTTTCCAAATGATTTCAAAGAGGCGACTCTCTATACAGACCCATCAGCTTGCTGTCATCAATTGGTAATGTTCTTGAAAAAGTTCTTAAGGATTAACTAATAAATTTTATTGAGTTGAATAACCTTTTTCCCCCGCAACAGTTCGGTTTCAGAAAGGAACATAGCACCATTCTCACACTGGTAAGGCTAAGGAACATTGTACGTTCCAACTTTCAACAACAGAGGTCAACTGGTATGTTTCTTTTAGATATCAAAGCCACTTTCGATGTTGTTTGGCACGATGACCTAATTTATAAAATATTAAATTTTAAATTTTCGACAGAACTTGTAAGAATAATCCAAAGCTTTTTATCTTCGCGCACATTAAAGGTTTACGTAGTTTATACAAGTTCCGACTCATATTCTATAACTGCTGGATGTCCACAGGGTTCGTGTCTGTCTTCAGAGCTGTACAATAAACTTTATATACCGATATTCGGTATATGTGACCAGGGCTATGAAAAGGTGGCTTATGACTCAAAAAAATGTTTCCACTTTTTTTTTGGTTTCGATAGTTTTTGAGACAATAGTTTGGTGAAAACTAGAAAGTCCTAACTTGCATAGACGTGTACTAAAAATGGAGAGAAAGATGAAAGAAAAACAGAATTTTATTGAAAATCCAGAATCAAGATAATACATGAAATTTAAAAACAGGATTGAACGCTTTAGCCACATTTTCATAGGCCGGGTCACATATACCGATATTCCTCAATGAAGTCACTGCGAAATGTCTATTTTCGCCGACGACACCACAATTTTGTGATTAGAAGTCTTGGTATTCGATATAGTATTTAACTTAGAGTTGTATTTAAGTCTGTTTCTGGAAATCGAAAATTATGATAAATTGTGAGAAAATACAGGCAATATATTTCTCTTGAAAGAGAAAGGACTGTTAACTGCCACAGGACAACATGACTATTGAAAATGTTCTTATTCACGTGAATCAGAGGGTTAAGTACTTAGCTATTGTACTCGGCCCTAAACTAAATTTCTTTCATAAAAATTCAAATCAAGTGTAGAATCTTTATTGGTAATTTGAAAGGACATTTTATGGCATTTATTTTTTGAATATAATTTCCTTCAAATGTTGGCCGCATCTACGCCTCAGGGCTTCCATCAAATTTTGGATGACTCGTTCGAGCATTTCTGCCGGTATGGCTTTAATGACACACGTAATGTTGGCTTCCAAAACCTGAATCGTAGCAGGTTTGCTAGCATAGACTTTGGATTTTACGTAACCCTACGGAAAAATGTTTAAAGGTGTGATATCACTCGATCTAGGCGGCCAACTCACCTGTCTAAAACGTAAATTAGCTGATTTTCGAAATGGTCTCTCAATAGATCCATTGTATGAGCAGCTGTATGGCAAGTGGCACCGTCCTGTTGAAACCAAATGTCGTCAAGATTACGGGCTTCAATTGCAGGTACAAAAAAGTCCGATATCATGTCGCTATAGCGAACGTCATTCATTACATTCCGGCCATTATCATATTTCAAAAAATATGGACCGATAAACCGCACCAAACCGTGGTTTTCTCTGGGTATAATGGCACCTCTTGAACCTCTTCTTGTTGCTCTTCCGTCCGAATGTGGCAATTTTTTTTATTGACTTTGCCGTTGAGCCAGAAATAAAGCTCATCACTGAACAAAGTTTTGGTCGAAAACAGCGGATCTTCCCGTTTCTCACCGAACGTTTATTTCCATAATACATTTGCCAACACTTGAAGGTAAATATTTTCAAAAAATAAATGCCATAAAATGTCCTTTCAAATTACCACCAACGCAGATTCCACACTTGATTTGATTTTATACATTTTTGTGTTCTGAAAAAATACCTCTAGATGGATAACCCTATATTACCAACTAGGTAATCCTGAAATCCTTTGCATGATGATGTTTTATTGTCATAAGTTCGTTGGGATTGTAAATGGGCAGAATCGGCATAGGGGTTTAAAACATTCCCTTTATGGGACTAAAGTTATATCGTACAATTATTTGAGTATTTGCATAACAAATCATTATTATTTTTCGGTTGTCAGTTATTGAAATGGGTACAGTAAGTTGGGACACACTTAATACCTCAAAAAAGTGCATAGTTCCTATACGTTTTGGCTCATGAGGCCCAAAAACAGTCCCGCTTTCTTAAAACGGGCGATCAATAGTCAATTTGTACATTTGTGTACGCAAAATATGCTACGAATCCAAATATAGAGTTATTTAAAATTTTGTCCGAGATTAGGGACAGACACTTAGGACAAAAGAGCCCAAAAACGGTAGCATGCCATAACGTCCACGGACATAAAAGGTGTGTTCTATTGGTACTGGCTATTTAAAAGTGTAAGTGGTCGCTAAAGCGATCACTTCAAAGCTTTACTTGAACCTTATAAATTTTTTTTTAATATAACTGATTGGCTTTATGCATCATAAACCGTTTGATTTCAAAATTTTTACTCTGTAGAAAAAGAGTTATTGAAGAAATATTAGGGGTGCAGCGCGGAATGTTGCTTATTTGGGAATGAAATAAAAAAGTTATTAACCTTAGTAAAATTAATTTTATAATTTAATTATATTGAACTGTAAGGGAATTTTTAAATTACATAGTTTTAAATAGTGTAACTGGCAAATGTCAACCTTCGCTATCCACACACAGCTGCATACGTTTTTTGAAGTTTTCATGAACTCTAAAAAGTATGTCGACTGGTATTCTGCCAATTTCAGCCTCAATATTGTTGAATAGGTCTTCCTATAGGTGTTGGGACAGTTGATATACTTAGTAGGGACATAAATACTGTTACACACGTTTTATGCTGTAAAATAAAAAGTACTGAATGTTTTTGGACCAAATATCCAAAAAGAATCTACTTATTCGAAATGTCCGCCTTTTGCCTTTACACACGCCTTAAGTCGCACTGGCCAATCGTCAATAGCCGCACGAACCTCGTCCATTGGAAAATTGGCCACAGCTCGAACCAAAGCTGTCTTAAGAGATCCAATATTGGGGTATCTTTTGTGACAAACCTTGTCCTTTATACGTATATAGAGAACATATCCCTTTACAAATCGGATATCATCCTTATCTATTGCTAATAAAGAATTGTATTTCTATATTTCATTCGGCTTTATTTTACCCTGCTCCTGTATGGTCCAACAGTGCTAGGTACCACATAAAGAAACTAAAAATAGTTATTAGAACTTATTTAGTTATAAGAACTTATTTATATTCTACCATGGTTCTATTCTTTCCACAGACTTTCTACTCTTGCGAATGTAGAGTTAGTTGCGTACAAATTAAGTAGTTTTACCTAAAATTTCAACACCGGATGCATTAAATCTGAGTACGTTCATATCAATGAGCTCGCCTCATCGTAGTAGTCATCTTTAGGGTAAAAATAGGTTAAGAATGAGATAAGTTAAAATTAAAAAAAAATATATCTCCAAATAGTTTTTTTTTTAAATTTTTTGCTTCCCTTATGTAAATATTTAAAAGAAGAATTTAAGAAGAAAAATAACTACTCTTAATCTTTTTGCAATGTATATTTGAATTTAGCACTTACTATATTATATAAGTTAATAAATAAATAATAAAATAATAAATCACACATTACACCTAATCTTGGTGAAAGAAATTTACCAGTGCCAAAAACGGACACTGTTTAAATTACTAAAAAACGGTTCAGATAAACATATAGCTTGTAATAGGGTCAGATATCGTTTTATTAATTGTATGGAAACCCGGACGGTGTTTTTGCTACGAATGTAGTTCGCAATGCCCAAATTGTACGCAGAAGTAGGAAAACGTATCAAGAATTGTCCGTTAAAAAAAGAGGGCATCCAAAATTTCATTAGGATATGTTAACAATTACGGATTTTTAACCGGATATGACACCGCCATGTGCGTTACCTGATGGAACATTTTTACAGAAAGAGACGGAAAAGACAGATGTGACTAGGATACACCCTTTTCAAGGACCATATCATGTTCGATTTGAGGAATATAATCGGTTTAGAAATATAATTTTTTATAACTGGGATGTTTGGGGTAGACCATCAGTTTACAGCTGTATATTGTCCACAATCAAATGTGAGTGAGAGGATTAATCGATGCATAAATGAGAGGTCGTACTTCCGCTCGTACGTTCAAAATGATCATCGCCAGTGGGAACAATATAGAAACCCCCATCCGACAAGCACAGCCGTATTAATAGATTGTCCCAATCCCAAGGTATAAGAGCGTGTAGCAGAGAATCATTACAAGCTCCAACATATATGTTCAACCGATAACTCACTAATTCAAATATGACATTAGTTTTAAATTCTGTGTAAATTTAGAGCCCGTCCAAGAGGGCCCAAAATCCTATTTTTGATTGGCTTTTCTAAACATCCAGAAAAGCAGAGTATAATACAGTCGGCTACGCCCAACTTTAGCATTTTTTACTAGTTTTATTCTCTTTGTGTGTGTAAAATATATTTATAATCTAATCGATTTGCAATGCATCCAATGGCATGAATGAAAAAAATGTATACATTAAAATTATATGCATGGAAAATAATTTAAATTTTCGCATTAGTCATAAACATATATAGCAGTTCTGATTTAAGGCAATAACATTTAAAACATTATTGTAGGAAATATTAAATGCAATTAACTGTTAGGAAAATATTTGGAGTATGGTAGGATATGGTTAACCTAAGAAGAGTTGTGATACTCGACTGAGTTACTGTCATGCAAAAAATATTTTGAACAGAATAGAGACGGTTTTACTTAAGACATACTCGTACTTAGAGGATCGAATGCAAAAAAATCCATCGCATATTTGCCATTCAACATTTAGTCTTGGGGTTGTAAAAACTAGCCGTGACCAGGATTGTCAGTTGTTTGTCATGACTAAAGGGTTTCCCATCGCCGCCCTCAACATGCCCTCTCACACACGCAAATTTGCGTGTGTCTGTGGTTAAAGGATTAATGTAAAATTCACATTAATATACATTTCTGGTTTGTTCCATTACTGCCGTCGTCATTGTCCCTGCCATTCTGTTGTCCAGTATAATTACGATATTATTATTATCATTATTACATATTATTATTGTTATTGTGGTCATTATTTTTCACTCTAAAAACTATTGCATGTTGTAATTCAAAACGACGTCCACAAAGCAAAAAGAAAAAACTACAATACCGACATTTTCCATGCAACACACGTTGCAAAAGTAAAAACAAAGCGAACCGGGGAGAGAGTATTATTATACTTTACCATTAATTTGTGTCTGATGTGTTGGCGAAGGGTGTCACAACTATGGAGTGAAAGAAATTACTTAGTAGGGACATAAATACTGTTACAACATTGAACACACCCATTCCAATAGTAGAACTGAACATACCCCGTTAATTGTTTCAACTTTCACCATGGAGTGGTCAGATAATGAGAACCGTATCGCTGTAATAGCGCTTTTCATGTTTGAAATGAAAAAAAACGATATTTTCAAAACGCTCCTTGATATGAAAAAAAGCGATATTTTCAAAACGCTCCGGCCACTAGGGATTAACCCCATGTTCGTCTACCGATGCATACAACTGTTTGAGGAGACTCGAGATGTAAACGATTGCCACCGTGGGCAGCCCACGCTCTGTTCGAACACCGCATGTCATCAAAGCCGTTGAATCAAGAATTCACAGAAATCCGCTCCGAAAACAGAATATCATGGCCCGTGAGATGAATATCTCGCAAAAGTCCATGAGTAGAATCATTAAAAAAGACTTTGGACTTGGGGCTTTCAAACGACGTACCGGGCATTTATTGACTGCAACTTTAAAAAAAATAGGATTGAAAATTGCGAACGTCTTTTGCTGAAGCACGCTGATAACTTGCGCAGAAAAATTTTGTTCACCGATTAAAAAATTTTAACCATTCAGGATAAATTTAACAAGCAAAATGATAGAGTGTATGCGCGGTCATCTAAGGAAGCAGCTGAAGTGATCCCACGGGTGGAAAAGGGTCATCACCCAGCTTCAGTCATTGTTTGGTGGGGTGCCTCTTACGATGGGGTCACTGACCTGCATTTCTGAGAACAAGGAGTCAAAACATCGGCCAAAGTATGCCAAGAAGCCGTTTTATAAGCTGTTGTAAAGCCTCTTAACAATTCCTTGTTTCTAAACCAGCCATGGACTTTCCAGCAGGATTCTGCGCCGGCAGTATTCTGCGCCGGCATGATTCTGCGCCATAAGGCTAAATCGTCCCAGGCCTGGCTTCAAAACAATTTGCCAGCGTTCATTTCCTCTGAAGAATGGCCCTCAATCAGTCCAGATTTGAACCCATTGATTTGCAAATTGTGGACGGTTTTAGAGGATAAGGTTTGTCACAAAAGATACTTCAACATTGGATCTCTTAAGACTGCTTTGGATCGAGCTGTGGCCAATTTCAAAATGGACTAGCTTCTTGCAGCTATTGACGATTGATCGGCGCAAATATTGATCGGCGCAACCGTATTGTTTTCTGAATTTAATTTTGACAATAGTATGATTGCAGCAATATTAATATTGTTGAAATGTAACAATAGTATTATTGTCAAATTTAGAAATGAAAATATGGTTGTAGCAACCATATAAACATGGTTGGAGCAACAAAAGTATTGTTGTTTAAAATTTACGTTGACTATAATATGATGACATATTATATGACGGCAATCATACAGTATGGTTGCCACTATGAACATACACACAATGCAGTGCATGGTTGTTGACTATTTTAGAAAACAACAACAATCGGAAGGTAGTTCGAGGGATTTTTATTGTGTTTTCTTTGTTCGGTGAAATACTCGACTGCTACTACTACGACTGGTTCTCGTTTATTTAAAATCTGCCTGCACTTAAGAATATAGTTATTGATCGTGGTTTAATCACATTCGTTTCTTGGAGTCTACGGATGGTGAAATAGCATTCACCCCTGCTGGCAACTAAAAGTATTTTTGACAGTTGCAATATATATTTTTGTTTCTTGAATGGAATGCTCAATAAAAACTAGGCCTCAAATCGGGCTTTGAACTAATTGTAATGCAATTTATAATAACTTGCTTGATAAAAATCTATTTTTTCGGATAACAACACCCAATCCTTATAAATAGTTTTGGGGATCATAGTATGGTTGATTGAGTCATACTATGGTTGTACGGATAATAGCATGGTTGCGTGTGAATCTAAGAATGGTTGTGAGGATCATACTATGGTTGTATAAGAAAAATACTATGGTTGTGAGGATCATAATATGGTTGTTGCGATAATAGTATGGTTGAGTGTGAAGCATACTATTGTTGTGGAGAGCATAGTATGGTTGAGTGTGCATCATACTATGGTTGTGGGGATCATAGTATGGTTATGTGTGAAGCACACTATTGCTGTAAGGAGCATAATATTGTTGTACCACAACCATATACCCAACAATAGTATGATCCTCTTTGAATATTGTCACCCCAACCATACTTTTTTTCTGCGTGAGGGAATGTTTAGTTCTACTATTGAAATGGGGGTGTTTAATGTTGTAACAGTATTTATGTCCCTGCTAAGTAGATAGCCCATTTGTTCAATTCCTTCACACCAAAACATCGACTCCTTTAGCAGTAATTGCACAACAGGTTTTCAATTATTTCTACTTACCCCGCCAACGTTTTCATGAAATCGATATTGTTTGGTCAATGTTGTTTTTTTTCCTTTGTGCCGTTTTAATGCATTCCAATTAATTAATTTACTTCGGGTATTGTAACACGTATTGCTAATTAATTTTTGAGGTTTTGTTTGTTTTCATATTCACAAGCATAGAGAAGCAGCGTGAAAAAACGCGTTCAACATTTTTTGCATTTTCAAATGCGATGGCATTTTTTTTGTTTGTGTCCGGGCTGTTCAAATTGTGGTTGCAAAACTCCATTGTAAACAAATGGTTTCTCGTCGTTTTTTCCCCGTTATTGATTAAAATATATTTGTGGCTTAGTTTTCCCAGTTGTTTTTCCCGAACGTGATTTGTTGTTAGGTTTTGTGTGTGTGCAAATTCGTTTTTTTTTTGTCTTCTGTTTGATTTTGTGGAAATTTCAAAACAAAAGTTAATAACTCATTTAATTCGTTCTAAATAGAATGATATGTATTACTAACTACTGTTCAAATAAATACACAATAAGCATTTTTTAATTAACTTTTCACAAATTCCTGAAATCGTTCAACAACAACACAAACAACAGCAGAGAAAATGTTTAAAACTTTTATTTTTGATGCCTTCATTTGCAGAGACATAATATTGGGGTGTGTGGTGGTATTTTCTCCTTAGTTTACTTTCACAAACACTCTACATTATGCAGGTTTTTTTTCAAATTACAGAAAATTAATTATAATGAAAATCAATTAAAGGAAAAACAATGAAACTACCAGGGGCCATGCTCACATGAGAAATAAAAATGTTGATTATCGCTGTCAGCTTGCCAGTTGCAGGTCTAATCCGTGATAATTTAAATATCGATAATTGGTATATGATTTTCTGCGCTAAAAAAATTGGACCAAATTTCTCTCGTAATATGAAATATGCAAACCAACGACGAACGATTACATACCAATCAGTCTCTCGTTGTTTTTTCTGAAAACCTTGGAAAAACTCTAAGGCCTTTATGCTAGAGAACACGAATTTCAGAGGTGCACAAAGGCAGGTCAAAGAAAACAGTTATCCACAAAATGGTAAGCTTCGTAAAAGGTTCTCTAAACCACAAGGAATACACGATGGCTGCCTTTCTGGACTTCAGGGGAGCCTTCAATAATCTGGGAATAACCTCGATTCTTGAAGCTTCTAATTGAATTGGGGTACAACCAGGTATAATTCTATGGACGTGCAATATGCTACACTTGCAGAATCATAAAGCAGTCCCTGGGAGTTGGAGCTGTAAGGACAAGAGCTATGAGGGGAATGACGCAAGGATTAGCAATAGCACCAATACTGTGGAATCTAGTGATGAGTGAAATCCTTCATTAAGTCAACAGATGGTTCGAAAATTTAAGCAGGTGCTAAGAATCCCTCAACCTATAAATATAACCAACGGACAATTGCACGCTCATTTATGCAGAGATTTTTGCAATCATTATAGCCGCAGATAAGATTCTAGATCTAGGACAGCATGGCAGCCATAAAGGCGCTGGACAGTCTGATAGTCAAAGCAAAATAAGTGAAGCATTGAACCACTCATACGAATACGCCCAGCAAACCAAACCTTCAGAATTCGGTCAGAATTATGTACGACAATCGGCAAAATGTTCCTATTTCTGATCAGAATTCTTAGCGAGTAAGTAACGAAAAACAAATGTTAGGCGCAAAATAGAAAGGGGCCTAAGTTTAAAAACCAGTTTTGTTCAGGAGAGCCATTTTAAAGATTATGTCCCTTTCTATTTGCGCTTAAAATCGTCGACTTCACTTTCATTAAACGCGCATATCTCTCATTCGATGCTCAGATGGTGTCCACATCAAAAAAAGAAAAAAAATGAAAATTGATTTTTTTACCCCTAGGTCCCTTTCTCTATGCGCTGTCACATATGTAAAATGCTGACTAGCAGAATGTTTGATTCGATGATGAAGTATTATGCCAAAGAGATAACTCAGACCAGAGATCCTTAAAATGTATCAATAAAAGGATCCTATATCGTTCATCCAAGGGGATATGCCTCAGTTCGGTTTCAACAATAAGGCTTTCGGTCTCATTCGATGCTCAACAATAAGGCTTTCGGTCTCATTCGATGCTCAGATGTTGTCCACATCAAAAAAAGAAAAAAAATGAAAATTGATTTGTTTACCCTTAGTTCCCTTTCTCTATGTGCTGTCACTTATGAGAAGGTTGACACAAATTCTGAACTACTTCTCTGAGGGAATTCTGATGTTTTTGTCGACATTTCGAACTGATTTCTGACCGAATTCTGAACTGTAGTCTTGGGAAATTCGAAAGGAAATTTCGATTTGTCGTATCGAATTCTGAACTAATTCTGAACGACTTCGGTCAGAATTCTGGCATTAATTCTTATTAAATTCTGATGTTTTTACCGACATTTCGAAACAAATTCTGAACGAATTCTGAGCTTATGTCATGGTAAATTCTGAATGTAAACAATCAAAAAAAAGATAATATTTTGTTCTACAAAAAAAAAGTTGTAAAATATTTTCAAAAAGCATTCGGAAAGACTTTTAGTTACAAGCAGGGGTGTCTGCAGTTTCGCAAGCAATAATTGAGATGTAACTATGTTTAGTGACTATACACTTAAGGGCAACCAGTTTTACATTTAACGAGAACTGCCGGCAGTAACATTTTCCTCCGAACACAATACAAATCCCTCGCACGGCCAAGCTTACCAAACGTTCAGAATTTGAATTTGAAACATAAAAATACCTCAGACAAACAGTTAAGAATTCGTTCAGAATTAGTTCCGACATGTCAGAACACAAAAACAACAACTGTAAAATATGAAGCAAATAACAAAAATTTTAAACGAATAGACTACCTCAGATAAATAGTTCAGAATTCGTTGAGAGTTCGATAAGAGAAGTCTGAACAAAAAATAATAAAAATCCCACAGAAAAGTCTAACAGAATTCGTTCCGAATACGTTTAGATATTTCTTAACATAATAAATAAAAAATCCCCAGACAAATCGAACAGAATTTGTAACTATTTCGGTAAGAATTGTCGATAGAGTTCAGATATTGTTCAGAATTGTCTGATATCAGACATTGTCGGCAAATTTGGTTTACTGGGTGGAGACACAACATTAACCGGGCAACGATATGACAGACGAATATGCCAGAATGGTCTCAGCAGTAGCGGACGAACCAACACACCAGATACACACATCCCCCTCGTCGAACTGATGAATGTAATAGATGAAATGGCTGTTTCGGAAGCAGAGTCAAGGTGGAACTCAATACACAACTGCAGAATTACCAGGTCTCCCTGGTAGAAAATAGACCGGCAAAACACAAGGTTAACATAAAAAGATCGATTTTAACCCTAATATGAATCCTCATGGGGTACTGTTTAATCGGCGCGAGACTTTTAAGAAGTTGCCAGGACGCTGAAGAAGAGAAGTCAATGGAGCATATATGTTATGCACAAGCACGGATCTTCACGAATGTAGACTTGTCTACTTAGGCAGTGGGTACTTTGTTGACCTGGCCGAAATAACGGAAGTACCAAAAAATAGAAAGGTTAGTCTGCTAACGAACTACTTCAACCAGTTGATAAACCAAAACGGATAATAAACATAAAAATGTTGGTAACTGCAACACATTTCTTTTATAACTCTTCACTCTTCCCCTTTCTTTTTCTGCCGTTATCTGCCTTTCATTAGGGTTCCACAATGAGCCTTTAAGGCCTACGAGTCATTTTATCCTGACCACCTATCCTTTTAACCATACCTTACCTAAAAATATCAGCTTTAAATGGTGACTACCCATATGTGACGCGCAAAATTGAAAGGGACCTAAGGTTAAAAACAAGTTTTGTTCAGGAGAGCCATTTTAAAGATTAGGTCCCTTTTTATTTGCGCTTAGAATCATCGGGAACACTTTTGGGACATGGGATCGGTCTTATTCGATGCTCAGATGTTGTCCACATCAAAAAAAAGTGAAAAGTTAATGAAAAGTTTTGTTCAGGAGAGCCATTTTAAAAATTAGGTCCCTTTCTATTTGCGCTTAGAATCGTCGACTTCACTTTCATAAAACGCGCATATTTCTGGGAGGGAAAACTTTTAGGGCATGGGATCGGTCTTATTCGATGCTCAGATTTTGTCCACATCAAAACAGAAAAACAATGAAAATTGATTTTTTTACCCTAAAGTCCCTTTCTCTATGAGCTGTCACATATGTAAAATGCTGACTAGCAGACTGTTTGATTCGATGATAAAGTATTATGCCAAAGAGAAACTCAGACCGGAGATCCTTAAAATGTATCAATAAAAGGATCCTGTATCGTTCATCCAAGGGGATATGTCTTAGTTCGGTTTCAACGATAAGGCTTTCCATAACAGAAACTTACTGGAAACTGGTTAAGTTCTTTTCTGAACTTTTTCATTTTTGGATTTGGTGGGATTTATTTTTCAAATTCCCGGGAAATTATGGATGCACAAAGAAACATCTAAACCAACTGCTTTAAAAGCAAATTTTTTGAAACATTCATATTAGTTGGATCAACACTGCATTACAACCTGAACATAAATTGAAGCATTCAATACGTTTTAATAAATATTAGCTAACAAGTTTTGATAATATAAATCACAACTGTAAGTATAATTGTATTATACAATACTAACAGCAATGCCGACATTGTTGAAGTATTTTACAACGATTTGTTATCTTATTTGGTTTCTAGAAAACATTTTAAACACTTAACAAAAAAAAAAATGAATTCAATTTGCTTTAATACAAAATGCTTTCTCCAGGATTGCTTAAAGAATACCACCGTGGCAGGAAACAAAACAATTTGCGGAAATAGCAATTAACTTTTCAGGTAGGGCCATTTAAAATTGTAATGTTAATTCGGCTATAAAAAAAAGTACTAATCATTTTTTTAAATTTCTGATTTTATTGGAATAGTTGAACTTTTTCATTTAACAATGGAACACAACATCACTCATCCGATCAACCTAATTTTTCGATAGTTTCGGGTCGAATCTTTTCAATTGCAACTTCGATTTCATGTCTCAACTCTTCGATTGTTTATGGATGCTTTGCGTAACATTTATGCTTAATGGCTCACCACAGAAAATAATCCAAAGGTCTCAATTCACAGCTCCGATGGCCAATTCGCATTACAATTTTAGCTGATTATTCCATTTCCAAAAACAGTGCGTACTATATCGAAGGTTGTATTAGCTGTGTGAAATATTGCACTTTCTTGTTGAAACCAAGTGTCGTTGTCATTCTCTTGAATTTTTGGGCGGTTATATTTAAAAAATGGACCAGTATGATCAACTTTTATCTGAGCCAGTTACTGATCGATCGTTATGAACTGTGGTAAATTTCATCTAGAATTGATGTAGTATTTGAATTCTAGAAATAAAAACTTGGAATCATTTGGAAGCAATATCTACTTAGTAGGGACATAAATATTGTTACAATATTGAACACACCCATTTTAATAGTAGAACTGAACATACCCCGTTAATGTCAGATGGGTTTTGAAAGCTAACCTCAATAGCGTTAGTCTGTAACGAGATTTAAAATTGTTTAAACTTTCATCATGGAGTGGTCAGATAATGACAACAGTATCGCTGTAATAACGCCTTTCAAGTGTGAAATGAAAAAAGCGATATTTTCAAAACGCTCCGGCCAAAACGCTCCGGCCACCGCATGTTCGTCCACCGATGCATAAAACTGTTTGAGGAGACTGAAAATGTAAAAAACCGCCACCGGTCTGGCCGCCCACGCTCTGTTTAAACACCGCATGTCATCAAAGCCGTTAAATCAAGAACTCACAGAAATCGCTCCAAAAACAGAAAGTCATGGCTCGTGAGATGATAATCACGCAAAAGTCCATGAGTCGAATGATTAAAAAAGACTACGGACTTGGGGCTTTCAAACGACGTACCGGATATTTATTGACTGCAGCTTTAAAAAAAATAGGATTGAAATTGCGAACGTCTTTTGCTGAGGCACGCTGATAACTTGCACAGAAAAATTTTGTTCACTGATGAAAAAATTTTTACCGTTCAGGAAAAATTTAACATGCAAAATGATAGAGTGTATGAGCGGTCATCTAAGGAAGCATCTGAACTGATTCCAAGGGTGGAAAATGGTTATCACCCAGCTTAACTAATGGTTTGGTGGGGTGCCTCTTACGATGGGGTCACTGACCTGCAACCGCTTTGGAAGCTGTTGTGAAGCCTCTTAACAATTCCCTGTTCCAAAACCAGCCATTGACTTTCAGACAGGATTCTGCGCCGGCCCATAAAGCTAAAACATCCCAGGCCTGGCTTCGAAACAATTTGCCAGCGTTCATTTCCTCTGGAGAATGGCCCTCAGGCAGTCCAGATTTGAACCCATTGGTTATAAATTGTGGACGATTTTAGAGGACTAGGTTTGTCACAAAAGATACCCCAACATTGCATCTCTTAAGACTTTGGTTCGAGCTGTGGACGAGGTTCGTGCAGCTATTGACGATTGGCCAGTGCGACTTAACGCGTGTGTAAAGGCAAAAGGCGGACATTTCGAATAAGAAGATTCTTTTTGGATACAATATACATCAATAATTATATTAAAAAATATTTGGTCCAAAAACATTCAGTACTTTTTCTTTTACAGCATAAAACGTGTGTAACAGTATTTATGTCCCTACTAAGTCAGTAAACTTTTTTCTTTGGGGCTACGCAAAGTTTGGAAGCCAACATTACGCGTGTCATAAAAGCCATACTGGTCGAAATGCTCGAACATTGGTGCTCGAATTGGACCCCCGGAATGGACATCCTGAAGCGTTGTTGCGGCCAACATTTAAATGATATTATAATCAAAAAATAAATGGCATAAAATGTCCTTTCGAAAGAACCACAAATATTCTACATTTTATTTGATTTTTTGAATTTTTTGTTTTTTTTTTATTTTAAAAAAATACCTTTTGATTGATCACCCGATATATTGTACAAATATAACTTTTTGTTTTTAACTCACTTTATGTGAGTTAAGGAGGATCGAAATCGTAGTTTAGAAAATTAGATCATATTTTTAAAAATCAGGAGCTAATAACTGTTCAGAAAGCATTATTATTGACGTTTTACTAATGAAGAAGACGCCCAAAGGATTAGAAAAAGTTCTGGTAAAATTCGTTGAAGCAGATCTATAGGTTGGTTGTAAGCCTAGAATTTGCATGGCACTTTTAAAATTACTTTCTACCAATAAGTTACTGTTAAAGTCGCCAGCAATGATGATATCATTGATGTCAAACGACATACTTCCGATTGTAGAAATTAATGAGTTAAATTCAGTATTGCAGTTCGGTCTGTCCGTACAACCAATCAATAACTTATTGTTTCCAAATGATCTTAGTCCCATGATAATATATTCCAAGTTACAGTTTTGGGTTAATTTAGATTTAGTTAAGCAGTTTATGCCAGATTTAACATACATTGCGACGCCACCACCATTAGTGTATCCATCAGCTCGAAAGATTTTGTAGCCTTATACGTTGTACGAGTAAATGGTATCATTAATAGCAGGTCGAAACCATGTTTTTGAGACACAAATAACATCAAAGTTGGAAGTAAAGTAGGTAAAGCGAAATTCATCAGGCTTTGAGTATTTAGGAACGCTATACGCAGTCCAGTATTACTATTCTTTAAATTCTACGACGTTTTAGAATATTTAGAAACTTTATTGGGTCTCAGACAAGAATTTGGAGATATTTTAAACCCAATGAAAAATTGAACATCCCGGGTCTCCGAAAAGAATTTCGAGGTTCTGCAAATGGAATAACAACAAATACCCTCCATGACTCATCCTATGATGGAGGTCATAAAAATGAATTAGTCCACGTAATAGTACGTATGTTTAATATTATTTAAATCATATATAACTCATACGCCCTGTATACCCACACAAACTATCTGGTAGAAACTCGTATAGACATTTCAGAATTGACAAAAAAGTACTGTTGTATTTATTCCATCTATAGCAACAACTCAAAATATCAATCGAAGACCCTATACAGTTTATTTATAAGTGATTGTTCTAAAATTCCAAAATTCTAAATGGAAAATATCCATCCGTCTGTCCATCAATTGTAATCAAAGTTCAATTAGCAAATTTAAACAGATTTAAAACATCTACTGGTTGTAGCTGGTTCGGCGGTACCTCATCCGATCAACCCAACTGTTCAGTTCATTTTCGTTTGTTACGGATCGAATCTTTTCAATTGCAACTTCGATTTCATGTTTAAACGCTTCAATTGTCTCTGGATGCTTTGCGTAACATTTATCCTAAGTCACTCGCGGCAGAAAATAATCCAATGTTCTCAAATCACAGCTCAGACGGCCAATTGACATCACAATTTTAGCTGAATATTCAATTCTCAAAAACAGTGAGTTACATATCAATGGATGCATTAGCTGTGTTAAATATTGCCCCATCTTGTTGAAACCAAGTATCGTCTATGTCATTCTCTTGAATTTTTGGCAGGTTATATTTTAAACGTGGACCGGTATGGTATTTGCAAAGGTGTTACACTATTAAAATTATTCCAGGTGTTACACTATTAAAATTATTCCAGTTTTGTGCTATACAAAGGTCTGGCCCGATTTCAGAACCGGCACAAAAGTTTTGCACAAAACGTTACAAGAAGTCCAATCCCAATATGGGGTACTGCCGCTCTAGAAGATACAAATTAAATCCAATCATGCTTTATTTCAAAATGTTCGTTATGAGCGACCATTTATTAACTGTAGTGAAACTGCAACCGCCTCGCCTTGAAAGTCACATATTAACTCCGATAGAGCTCGAACTTCCCATGGTTAGTTTTGACCTACTGATGGAAGTGTGCTCGGCTTTAATGCCTTAAACTTATGTTAGAGCCCTGCTAAGAAAATCTTACAAATTTACAGCGGCCGAGTTTTCTACCCCGTAAATGACTTTACAAGTTAAATATTTATCCCTTAGCCATGTACAAATTTATCTTTAAAATTTATCAGCCGTTTGGAGCCGGCCTTAAACAGTATGTCCCGTGCACAGCTCCTCGACTGGAGAACATTTTTGCGTTGTTTCTTAGTGGGCTGTTGTGGGACTTAAGTTAGTAATAAGCACTGGTAAAATGTGTTTCACAGTATTAAGAACTGGAACAATAAGTGAAATACTGTATCCGATTTAGCTTAAATTAAGCAAAGTGCATTTCATGAGACTGTAAAGTGATCCTGATGAAATGTTGTCATATCGTTTCACGTTTTTGGAGAGCCGAATGCTCGTTCCGAGTCGACCTAGAAATCAAAAATGAAATGTATGTATGCTTGAATTTAACATGCACTGTTAGCGCCTTAAAAACGTTCTAAGCTCTAGCGTTCTAGCTTTCATGTAATGGGTGAACCAAGTGGAGATACTTTTTTCAATAGCCTTTTTTGACAGATCACGTGTGAGAGTCGTGTCATGATGTCATGTTATTTTTGTTTAGTATTGTTTGGCATTTCATCATGGAAAGACTTACGCCTTTTACAACTTTTACAAATCGTTCAACTTTATTACGAAAATTCACCTTCAGTAAGGAATCTGTTTCGTGCACTTCGGTCAATTTATGGTCAACATAATCGGCCAACATGTCTGGCTAAATGGGTATGTTAACAAGCAAATTTGCCGCATTTTGAACGAAGAGCAACCAGAAGATGTTCAAGACTTGTCACGGTTTTCTGTGGTTGGGACGGTGCAATCATCGGTCCATATTTCTTCAAAAATGATGCCGGTGAGAACGAACCACCAACGGCGATCGTTATCGTGCCATGATAACTGACTTTTTGATGCCTGAAATTGAAGATCGTGATCTCGGCGACATTTGGTTTCAACAAGAAGGCGCCACTTCCCACAAATCGCATCAATCAATGGATTTATTGAGAGAACACTTCGGTGAGCAGATAATTTCGCGTTTAGGGCCGATCGATTGGCCACCATGACTGTGTGATATCACACCGTTAGACTTTTTCCTGTGGGGATATGTAAAATCTAAAGTTTATGCGGGCAAACTCGCATCGATTCAGGCCTTAGGGCAAAACATCACACGTGTCATTCGCCAGTTACCAGTAGAAATGCTTGAACGAGTTATCGAAAATTGGTATCATCGGATGGACCATCTGAGACGTAGCCTCGACCAATATTTGGAAGACATAATCTTCAAAATACAAATGCCAAAGAATGTTCTTTTAAATAATAATAAACACTCCCCATTCAATTGGAATTTTCTGTGTTTTTTTCTTTAAAAAAAAGTAAGGAACCCTGAAATGGATCACTCTATACATGAGCTTGTCGATTTGAAGCCAGTCTCAGGAAACATTTTAAAGTCGAGTTAGCTCTACGAGGGTTGCTATATACTTATATTTTAGGCCAAGGCAACACTAAGTGTTGATTGGCGCCATCTGACATTTCCATTGGAAAGTTTGACATTTTTTAGCACAAACGTACTAAGACTTTTGACGTACGACCATTATTTGTATTGTTTACAGTGAATTAAAAAAAATCAATTTGGCAAAAAAATGGAATTAAGTGTTGAACATTTTCGTGCGATCAGTTTTCACAACATTCGACGTAAATTAACACGACAAGAGTTCATCGATGATCTTAAATCTTTGTATGGCGATAAAGCACCATCCTACAGCGCTGTGAAAAGCTGGTTTAATGAATTCAATCGTGGCCGACGCTCGCTGAAAGCCAAAGGTCGTGAGGGTCGTCCAAAAATGGCCATTGTTCCAGAGAACATTGATGCCGTGCGTGAGCTGATAGTGCAAGATCGTCATGTGACATATCATGAGATAGAGGCATCCTTGGGCATTTCATCCACCAACATACATTCGGTATTGCATGAACACCTGGCCGTAAGATAGGTTTGTTCTCGTTGGATCCCGCACAATTTGACAATCGCACAAAAGAGGCTCTTGTCGATTGGATCAAAAAAATTGTGAAAAAATACGACCGCGTTGCTTCAAAGACGTTTATAACATCGTCCCAGGTGACGAGTAATGCATCTATGTGTACGAGCCCGAAACAAAACAGCAATAAACCGTGTGGGTCTTCGAAGACGAGTCAAATCATACGAAAGTTGTTCGTGGAAGAAACACTTCGAGGCAAATGATCGCCTGTGTCTTCGGAAAAACTGGCCATGTGGCGACTGTTCCGCTTGAGCAACGATGGACGGCCAATTCATAGTGGTACACCTTAATTTGTTTGCCTTAAGTCTTCGGAGAAAATCGAAAAACGAACAAGAGAAGACGCATTATTGTGTACCATGACAATGCTAGCTCTCACACATCGGTTCAAACCAGCGCCTTTTTGAGTGGCCAAAACGTCGAATTGATGGGTCATCCGCCGTACAGCCCTGACTTGGCACCCGATCACTTATTTTTATTCCCACACATCAAGAAAAAAATGCATGGTCAACGTTATTCGTCGCCAGAAGATGTTGTTGAAGCGTTCAAAATCCATGTTTTGGAGGTGTCTCAATCCGAGTGGAAAAAGTGCTTCGACAATTGGTTTGAGCGCATGCGACAGTGTATAAATCATGCTTGAGAATGCTTTGAAAAACAATAAACCCATTTTTGATGGAAAATATTCGCATTTTCATTATTAGACCAGAAATATATATATTAAAGCAGAAAGCGTTAATTGCGACCTATAGCTATTGCTTGTGAAATTGTACGATATCGGCCATCGAAATATACTTATAAGTACATGCCGCCTGCTTTTGAAGTTTTATATTAAGTCCGGCCTTGTTTAAGCTGGTTACAGAGGTGTGCAATCTTCTAAACTACAGAGTGATGTAGGGTACATCATCTGCCCCTCCCGACCTTAGCTTCTGTGACTTGTTTTGTATCTTACTTGTAATTGCCTACCCTCTACTTTCCCTATAGAATATAACTTGTCTCACCATGCCTCACCATCTACTTCCCCAGACTTTCAGTCAGTTTTCTCATTCGCAGCAAACAATGGCTTATTATTATTATTCCTTCATGTTCCATAAACAATGTTCTACTCATCCTCTGAAGCTCCTCTAGTACATGTTACTCTGCGCCAACAACGTTGCATTTATCCCCTTTCTTTCACTGTTAAATATCTAATATACATCTTGGCATTGTTGCTGCATATCTGGGTACTTCCAAATCCCGAAACAACTGCAACTGTTTCTGTAGTAAGTAGAGTTTCCCCCACTGTACTTGTATGCAACAACAAACAAAGTGCTTGAAATAAATGCTTAAGTTGCAGTTTTGAACAATATTTTCTCTGTCTTAATGTGTTTTTTTTCTTCGTGTACAAGTGTTTCACGTTGGCATTGTTTTGAAAGTGTTGTATTCATTGGAAGAGTCTGTGTTTTTTTTTTCCTTTTTTTGGTATTGAAAGTAACCATTGTGATTGCTGTGGCAGTGTTTTGTGCTGAATAGAAAAAAGGATTACTAACGGGAATGATAGAAATTATAAATGAATGCAACATACGAGTAGGCATATCAATAATTGTGTGACATTTCGAATGAAACACAGTTTATTTTTTTATTATTTTTATTTATTATTTTTCAAAATAATCTCTATTTAGCTCAATTCACTTAGTCCTACGTTTCTCCAAATTTGTATCCCTTCCAAATATATGATTTTTGAGATCCATAAAATAGGCATTTGTTTGATGAATTATTTCATCGTTGGAGCTGAATATCTTTCCTCCGAGCCATTTCTTTAGGTTCTTTATGAGGAATGAGGTACCAATTCGTAGCCCAATTCATGCAATTTTGCCACTAAGACTGCACACGTGTGCACCCGTGCTTTACCTTGATGAAGAATATTTTTTTCTTGACCATATAAAGTCATTTTTTTGAAATCCGGTCCAATAAGTTGTCATAATATTCTCTGTTTATTGTTTTTCCCTTTTGAAGATAATCGATGTGGATTATCCCGAGTGCATTCCCAAAAAAACTGTTGCATCACCTTATTGGACCACAAAGTCACCTTTGCCTTCTTCGGAACTGGTTCATGGGGAGAAATCTACTATTTAGACTGCTGCTAGGTCTTCCCAGTGTTGTAATGAACGGGGTTTTCCGCAAAAAAAAATGTTAAATGAGCACTCGAAATTTACTTTTTTTCATTTTGTTGTTGGAGAAGTCACGGAATTATTGATATGCCATCGTATTAATGGAAGAAATCTCCTAGAACCTGTGATGAATAACTATCGAATATAAGTTTAGGTGTCCAGCTTCACTGTTCTAGGAGGAGCTGGGCTATGAAACGAAATTAGGAGAAACTCGCAAAACACCTTTTACAGTACTCGTATTTATGTCCCTACTAGGTAGGGACATAACGTTTTATGCTGTAACACGTTTTATGCTGTAAAATAAAAAGTACTGAATGTTTTTGGCCATATATTTTTTAACATATTTATTGATGTATATTGTATCCAAAAATAGTACTAATTCGAAATGTCCACCTTATGCCTTTACACGTGCCTTAAGTCGCACTGGCCAATCGTCAATAGCTGCACAAACCTCGTCCATTGGAAAATTGGCCACAGCTCGAACCAAAGCAGTCTTAAGAGATCTAATGTTGAGGTATCCTTTGTGACAAACCTTGTCCTCTAAAACCGTCCACAATTTGTAATCCAACGGGTTCAAATCTGGACTGCCTAAGAACCATTCTTCAGAGGAAATGAACGCTGGCAAATTGTTTCAAAGCCAGGCCTGGGACGTTTTATCCTTATGGGCCGTCGCAGAATCCTACTGGCTGGTTTTGGAACAGGGAATTGTTAAGAGGCTTCACAACAGCTTCCAAAACAGTTTCTTGGTAAACTTTGGAAGATGTTTTGACTCCTGGTTTGCAGAAATGCAGGTCAGTGACACGATCGTAAGAGACACCCCACCAAACCATGACTTAAGCTGGGTGATGACCCTTTTCCACCCTTGGGATCAGTTCAGGTGCTTCCTTAGATGACCGCGCATACACTCTATCATTTTGCTTGTTAAATTTTTCCTGAACGGTAAACTTTTTTCATCGGTGAACAACATTTTTCTGTGCAAGGTATCAGCGTGCTTCAAGAAAAGACGTTTGCATTTTTCAATCCTATATTTTTTAAAGCTGCAGTCAATTAATGTCCGGTACGTCGTTTTAAAGCCCCAAGTCCCAAGTCTTTTTAATGATTCGACTCATGGACTTTTGCTCGATATTCATTTCACAGGCCATGATTTTCTATTTTCGGAGCGGATTTCTGTGAATTCTTGATTTAACGGCTTTGATGACATGTGGTGTTCGAACAGAGCGTGGGCGGCCCGATCGGTGGCGGTCTTTTACATCTCCAGTCTTCTCAAACAGTTTTATGCATCGGTAGACGAACATGCGGCTAATCCCCTAGTGCCCGGAGCGTTTTACAAAATATCGTTTTTTTTTTTCATTTCACACTTGAAAAACGCTATTACAGCGATACGGTTCTCATTATCTGACAACTCCATGATGAAATTTGGAACAATTTTAAAATCCCGTTACAGACTAACGCTATTGAGGTTAGCTTTCAAAACCTATATGATATTAACGGGGTATGTTCAGTTCTACTATTGAAATGGGTGTGTTCAATGTTGTAACACTATTTGTCCCTACTTAGTAAATAACATCAATTTTAATTCTAGCTTCCATCCCTACTCCGTATCCAATTCAGGCTGAACATTGCCTTTACCTGGAAAGGGTATTAGTTTTTTTTTGCGATAATAGTTAAGGATATTAAAAATTTAACTTCTTTATATTGATCATAGTTTCGTAAGCGGGTCCTCTCTAGAACCCTAAAATCACAGCAAAAGTCTTGTCTTTCCCCTAGCCACAACACCCTTTGTGAAGCGGTAGGTTTTGCCATACATTTACAGCCATTTGGTCCCCCTTGTTTTGTTTTTTTTTGCCTTTTTCTCTTACTCCGTAATTTGTTAAGAAATCTCAAAAGTATAATTCATCGTTTAATTACAAAATACAATAACATTTGTGGAAGCCAACCGACGAACAGCATAGAGAAACAGAAATTCATACTTTGAATTTATGGCACAAATGGAAAAGTTTTTACGCTCGCACTCCAAAGGCCTTAGAGTGAAATGGAATTCTATTGAAAACTTCGGTTAGCGAGTACCAAGATTAGTTGCAAGTAGGTTTTTGCAAAAATGCAAGGAGCTTGAAGAAAATTCTTAAATGTAAGACATACTTGAATTCACTTTAAAATTAATATTTTAATAAGAATTATATATTTGTAATTAAAGGCTCTTACGATTAGAGAAACTAAAGATAATTTTAATATACATGATCTTTGCTGAAAAAATATGTAGCTCGCTTGAAGCAGGGCTGTTAAAGTGAAGAATATGGCCTGAGTCGAAGCAACTGTCGCAAAAATGTTCTCAATGCAAAAACTTTAAATCTACAGGAATGAATATTTTCATCGAACAAGTACGAGAATATATTTAATAAGCATTGATCATAATAAAATGTTCTTACTGATACCCGATATTCCGCGGACTTAGCTTGTTCGTCAGTTCTACCATTATCGCGTATGCCCCTCATATGTGGAACTGCCGATTCACCTTCCACCTTATATTAGAATCCTTGAACGCATTTAGTCGCAGATATTCTGTTTCTTTAATATCCAGCCTATCACTTTCTTAATCACTTAGATGACTAGTCTCCGCGCTAGGGTTTTAGAATAGTAAAAGGTGGACCATAAAGATTGTTTTTTAAAATTGTAAAAAAGTCTTAAGTTTGTGGATTTTTATTCGACAATTTTTGTAAATGTCGATGAAATGTTAAATTCAAGCTCGACGTCAGTATTTTTTGTATATTTTTTCATGTTTAGCTCGTTCATTTTTATTCGATCTGTTGCTTCTTTATTTAAATAGAAGAAATGTTTTTAACAAATGGCACAGTGACATTGATTTTCGTGGCAGCACACTGCTTTTATCGCGATTTCAGGTCCGTGATGACCATCATCAGAAAGCTTCGCAGCAATTGTTGAAAGAAAAACCGAACTCTTTAAGACCAGGCTCTACCCAAAAGAATAAGAACTACTGTTGTAAATCTTGCTTTCAAAGTTTTCTTCACACAACTGCCCACGGAAATACATTTATTATTTTTGATAATGTGGTCTTGATCGAGGATCATCTTTAGGAATCCTAAATAGACATTTAGGATTTGGATTATTCGTAAGATAAAATATTCCCATTACGTGGGCTGCTGTATATATTTCTGGCCTAATAATAAAAATGCGAATATTCATCATTAAAAAAAGTTTTATTGTTTTTCGAAGTATTCTCCAGCATGATTTATACACTTTTGCATGCGGTCAAACAAATTGTCAAAGCACTTTTTCGACTCCGATTGAAACACCTCCAAAACATGGTTTTTGAACGCTTCAATAGCATCCTCTGGCGACCGTTGACCACGCATTTTATTCTTGATGTGTGGGAATAAAAAGAATTGTGTGCCAAGGCAGGGCTGTGTGGCGGATGATAGATCAATTCGACGTTTAGGCCGGTTAAAAAGGCGCTGGCTTGAGCCGATGGGTGAGAGCTCTCATTGTCATGGTGCACAATGATTCGTCTTTTTCTGTTCGTTTTTTGAATTTCTCCGAAGACTTCAGGCAAACAAATTGTGGTGTACCTCACTGTCATGGTGCACAATGATTCGTCTTTTCCTGTTCGTTTTTCGAATTTCTCCGAAGACTTCAGGCAAACAAATTGTGGTGTACCACTCATAATTGACCTCCATCGTTGTTCAAGCGGAACAGTCACCACATGACCAGTTTTGTAGAAGGAAGAGGCTACCCTTTGCTTCGAAGTGCTTTTTCCACGAACAACTTTCGTTGAATTTGGCTCGTCTTCGAATACCCACACGGTCGATTGCTGTTTGGTTTCGGGCTATAGATCCATGATTCGTCTCCGCGATCGTATTTTTCAGATTTCTTTGCACCAATCGACACGAGCCTTTTTTTAACGATTGTAAAATTGTGCAGGATCCAATTTTTTTAACGATTGTAAAACTGTGCAGAATCCAACGAGAACAAACCTTCCTTACGGCCAGGTGTTCATGCAATATCGAACGTATTCTGGTAAAGGAATGTCCAAGGATGCCTCTATCTTACAGTATGTCACATGACGATCTTGCACGGCATCAATGTCCACTGGAACAACGGCCGTTTTTGTACAACCTTCACGGCCTTCGCCTTTGAGCGAGAGTCGGGCACGATTGAATCTATTAAACCAGTTTTTGACAGTGCTATAGAATAGTGCTTCATCGCCATAAAAACATTTAAGTTCATCGATGCACTCTTGTCGTGATAATCCACGTAGAATGTTGTGAAAAGTGATCGCACGAAAATGTTCACGAGTTAATTTCATTTTATTGGCCAAATTGATTTGTTCAAGTCACTGTAAACAACACAAATGATGGTCGTACGTCAAAAGGTTCTGAGTACGTTTATGCTAAAAAAATGTCAAACTTTCCAATAGAAATGTCAGAAATATGTATAGCAAACCTCGTACTTACAGATCACAATTTCTTTTATTGTGCTGTCTAAGTTGGCTTCGCCGCAGCGCATACAAGGAATCCAATTCTCTTCGGCCGTGTAGAGTGGCGTTTTCGACAGTCTCCTTAATGTTCTAAATCTTTAATGGATTGCACGCATAACAAAAAAATGGCGACAAAGTACAATTAACATCGCTTAAATAGCTAACCGAACTCGGCGCGTAAAAGATCGATTGTAGTGTAGACTGTGTACTAGGGTGGGCCAATTTGTTAGGACAAAAATTTGTCGATATTGTGCCTTCGCTTTTGTGACAGCTTTTGGCATGGGGAAAAAAAGTTCCACTACGATATACCAAAACAATCATTTTATGGACGCCCAAATGAAAATAGAAATACGACTGATTCGATTTTCTCAGTCATATTTCTATTCTCACGCGCTCATTTGTTATAATGTATTGTATGTGGCAATGTACCTAGGAAAGATAAATTTAATAACAAAAAACCTTAACAATAAAATTGAAAAGAAGTAAAAAAATTAAATGTTGTTTGCATCGAAAATGTTTTTGATATGTCGTAGTGAAACTTTTTTTCCTTATGCCAAAAGCTATCAAAAAATCGGTGGCACAATATCGATTGCTAAAGCGACCCACCCTACTGTGTTCACAAAGAGAACAGAAGTTTTGTCTCAGCCTAATTATTTGCCAACCGAACGTTGGTAATTATCCATGCATTCCATCGCTTTAACTGAATGTTCTTTGGCATCGATTGAAGAGACAAGTGTAGGTAACTCTAACTAATTTTGCTGATTATTGGAACTGAATTTGTCATTGTAATAGTTTTTGTTATAAAGGTTAGTCCAACTAAAACTCACGGTTAATATAAAATAAAATAAAATAAAATAAAATAAAATAAAATAAAATAAAATAAAATAAAATAAAATAAAATAAAATAAAATAAAATAAAATAAAATAAAATAAAATAAAATAAAATAAAATAAAATAAAATAAAATAAAATAAAATAAAATAATATAAAATAAAATAAAATAAAATAAAATAAAATAAAATAAAATAAAATAAAATAAAATAAAATAAAATAAAATAAAATAAAATAAAATAAAATAAAATAAAATAAAATAAAATAAAATAAAATAAAATAAAATAAAATAAAATAAAATAAAATAAAATAAAATAAAATAAAATAAAATAAAATAAAATAAAATAAAATAAAATAAAATAAAATAAAATAAAATAAAATAAAATAAAATAAAATAAAATAAAATAAAATAAAATAAAATAAAATAAAATAAAATAAAATAAAATAAAATAAAATAAAATAAAATAAAATAAAATAAAATAAAGAGTTTGCAGAGAGTAATCTATATATTTTAAATGGCGATATTATGTGTATGACAATTATGTGTAAAACAAAATATCGGCCAAATGATCGCCATGGCTTCGGTGGTATATCTCTATTTAATGGTCCATATTTTTAATGACTCTGAGACATAATGAAGGTTCAATGTCATTACTGTGCCAATTTATGTAATTCTTTAGCTCTTGAATTATTCTTGGCGTATAGACGTACACTGTTTCTTTAAAATATCACCTAAAAAAGAAGTCCGACGGTGTTAAACCATATGATCCTGGCGGCCAATTAACATTGCTACGACATGAGATAACACTGCCAAAGAATTTCTCGCGAAAAAGAGCCATACTTGGTTAGACCATCCTTTTTTTAATTTACCTCAGGTGTTTCCCCTATTCATGCAATGCATTGCGTTGGTCGGTGGAAAGCAAGGGATCGAAGGGGGGAAAGAGAGAGTAATATTTTTTGATATCTTGATATCGTCTTTAATTTCTGGATGTCGTAATTGGTGGGAAATGCATTTGCCGGAAGTCGATATCACATACGGACAGTACTGGCGAAAAACTAATTTGACCGGTCTGTGTATTGAAGTCAGCCGACCAATCAATAATAAATAGAAAGTCGTGTATCCCTGTGAACATCCTCACGTCAGGAATAAAGCTACGAATGTCTGAAGAACACACACCATGGAAGTAGCGATAGGACAGCGACATACAACCCATATTCCGACAATGCTCTAGGGAAAGAAAAGAGTTGGATACCCTTCTATCACCTATCAGCTCTATCGCTCTCCTTTGAACACGGTCAAGTAGCTCCAAGGATGATTTTAGAGCACCTGCCCATATCTGGGAGATGTATTCCATCTTTGACCTGATGTAGGTTGTATGGATATCGAAAATATCAGAAGGAGTGAAATATTTCTTCCATGGCTTTAGGAAGCCTACGTATACACTTGAATGCTTCCTTTAATACTTCGAATACATGATCGCCCAACGAGCGTCACATTGTATTTTCATGCCCAGAACATCAAAAGCTTCTGATTGTTCGATATCCATACCATCGATGGATAACGAAGACACTGATGGGTCAATGAATTGCTCGTGAAACGACAAGAAGCACTGTGTCTTATGCGCAATAAAATCTACTTTATTTACTCGACTGCATTCGGAAATGGCCAGTAAATCCCGGCCAAGTGTCTCTTTCATAATTCGCCTTTTGTTTTCAATATCTTGAAGACTCGGGCTACGGTCGAATGAATATGAATGGCATAGGTTTCTGTCATCCGCGATAGAGTGGATTGGATTCACGGTCTGACCCAAAAGATCGTCAATGAAAATCAGAAATAAAGAAGGAGAAAGGACAGAGCCCTGTGGTACACCTGCGGTCAGCCTGTGTTTATTAGATGAGAACCCATCTATAACAATCTCTGAGAAAGCTCGATATGAATGAAGCAAATGTACTACCGACACCAAAAATTAATACTATTCGTCATTTCCAAGTGAAACCGATCACTTCATACAAGTAGGTCTTCGATTTTGACAAAATTTTGTACTTTGGTTCACTTTGGTGTTCTAAAAAAATACAGTTTAAGTTTTTAAAAAAAAAAATAGAATTCTAAAAAATTGAAGCGTAACCACAAAAAACTTTTATTGTATCATTAGCCAAAGCTATAACCATTTACCAAAAAAACAAATTAAAAAAGATCAAAGATACGTTTTTTTCAAAGTAAAGAATTTTTTTTAAGAATAAAAAAAAATTATAGTTTTTTTTTTTTAAAGCCATGCGTATATTGTAGTACCATTGCAAACTTTACAACGTAGCTGAGGGTAAGACGGCTAACCTCACTTCAATTTTTTACTTCTTTTATTGCTTATTTATGGCCCTTTGAAGATATTTGTAATGGAAATAAAAAAAACCCTCCTACATGACAAAAAGAAAATAGTTGAAAATAATGTCTTGAACAGCATAGATTTTCATTTTTAACTCAAAAAGTGGCAGCGTGAAACTTTCTGTGTGCCATTAGCCAATACAATAACCATTTCCCAAAATTTTTTTAAAAACATCAAAGGCACTTTTTTCCAAAATCGCGAAAAAAAAATTTTTTGAAATATACTCGTACTTAGTAAGGACATAAATACTGTTTCAACATTGAACACACCTATTTCCATAGTAGAACTGAACATACCCTGTTAATGTCATATGGGCTTTGAAAGCTAACCTCAATAGCGTTTTGAAATCAATAGCGGGATTTAAAAATTGTTACAACTTTCATTATGGAGTGGCCAGATAATGAGAACCGTATCGCTGTATTAGCGCTTTTTAAGTGTGAAATGAAAAAAAACGATATTTTCAAAACGCTCCGGCCACTAGGGACAACCCGCATGTTCGTCTACCGATGCATAAAACTGTTTGAGGAGACTGGAGATGTAAAAGACCGCCACCGGTCGTGCGGCCCACGCTCTGTTCGAACACCGCATGTCATCAAAGCCGTTAAATCAAGAATTCACAGAAATCCGCTACGAAACAGAAAATCATGGCCCGTGAGATGAATATAACGCAAAAGTCCATGAGTCGAATCATTTCAAAAGACTTGGGACTTGGGGCTTTCAAACGACGTACACGACATTTATGGACTGCTGCTTAAAAAAAATAGGATTGAAAAATGCAAACGTCTTTTGGTGAAGCACGCTGATAACTTGCACAGAAAAATTTTGTTCGCCGATGAAAAAATTTTTACCGTTCAGGAAAAACTTAACAAGCAAAATGATAAAGTGTATGCGCGGTCATCTAAGGAAGCATCTGAACTGATCCCAAGGGTGAAAAAGGGTCATCACCCAGCTTCAGTCATGGTTTGGTGGAGTGTCTCTTACGATGGGGTCACTGATCTGCATTTCTGCGAGCAAGGAGTCAAAACTTCGGCCAAAGTTTTCCAAGGAACCGTTTTGAAAGCTGTTGTGAAGCCTCTTAACAATTCCCTATTTCAAAACCAGCCATGGACTTTCCAGCAGGATTCTGCGCCGGCCCATTAGGCTAAAACGTCTCAGGCCTGGCTTCGAAACAATTTGCCAGCGTTCATTTCCTCTGAAGAATAGCCTTTAGGCAGTCCAGATTTGAACCCATTGGATTACAAATTGTGGACGCTTTTAGACGACAAGGTTTGTCACAAAAGATACCCCAACATTGGATTTCTTACGATTGCTTTGGTTCGAACTGTAGCCAATTTTCCAATGGACGAGGTTTGTGCAGCTTTTGAAGATAAGCCGATGCGACTTAAGGCTTGTGTAAAGGTAAAAGGCGGACATTTCAAAAAACTTGCAGTACTTTTTATTTTACAGCATAAAACGTGTGTAACAGTATTTATGTCCCTAAACACTGCTTTTATTCTGATTTCGGGTCCTTGATAACAATCATCAGAAAGCTTCGCAGCAATATATATATACGAGGGTTGCTATATATTTATTTCTGGCGCCAACTGACATTTCCATTGGAAAGTTTGACATTTTTTGACATAAACGTACTCAGAACGTTTTGACGTACGACCATCATTTGTGATGTTTATTTACAGTGACTTGAAAAAATCAATTTGGTAAAAAAATGGAATTAGCTCTTGAACATTTTCATGCGATCATTTTTCACAAAACTTTGACGTGGATTATCACGATAATAGTGCATCGATGAACTTAAATCTTTGTATGGCGATGAAGCAACATTCTATAGCACTGTGAAAAACTGGTTTAATGAATTCAATCGTGGCCGACGCTCGCTCAAAAACGAAGGTCGTCCAAAAACAGCCGTTGTGCCAGAGAACATTGTTGCCGTGCGGGAACTGATAATGCAAGAGGCATCCTTGGGCATTTCTTCCACGGGCATACATCCCATATTGTATGAACATCGGCCGTAAAAAAGTTTTTTTCGATGGATCCAGCACAATTTGGCAATCGCTCAATATAAGCTTGTGTCGATTGGTGCAAAGAAATTTTGGAAAAAAAATGCTCGTCATAGGTGACGAATCATGGATCTTTACGTATGAGCCCGAAACAAAACAGCAATCGACCGTGTGGGTCTTCGAAGACGAGCCAAATCCAATGAATGTTGTTCGTGGAAGAAGCAGTTTGAAGCAAATGGTCGCCTGTTTCTTCGGCAAAACTGGTCAGGCGACTGCTCCGCTTTAGCCACAATTTGTTTGCCTGAAGTCTTCGAAGAAATTCGAAAAACGAACAAGATAAGACGAATCATTGTGCACCATGACAATGCGAGTTATCACACATCGGTTCAAAACAGCGCCTTTTGGACCGGCCAAAACGTCGAATTGATGGGTCATCCGCCGTACAACGATTTTCGTCGCCAGAAGATGCTGTTGAAGCATTCAAAAGACATGTTTTGGTGGTGTCTCAATCGGAGTGGAAAAAGTGCTTCGACAATTAGTTTGAGCGCATGCAAAAGAGTATAAATCATGCTGGAGAATACTGTGAAAAACAATAAAACCATTTTTGATGATAAATATTCGCAATTTCATTATTAGACCAGCAGCCCTCTTAGTAACCATATTTTTTTTTTTTTTTTTTTTTAAATAACCAACACTCAGATGCCCCCTATATATGCGGTGCATTGCGTTGGCGAGTGGAAATTAATGGATCGGAGGGGGGAAAGAGGGAGTAATGTTTGTTGACGCTTGCCTTGAACTTCTGGATGTCGCAATTAGTGGGAAATACATTTGCCGGAAGTCGATTCCACATACGGACTGTACGAGCGAAAAACAAATTTGATCTGTAGTGTATAGTGCGGTCAACTGGCCAATCGATAACAAACGGGTGTGAATTCCTAGAAAGTCGCGTATCCCTGCCGAACATCCTCACGTCAGGAATAAGGCGACGGATGTCTGATGAACACACACCATGAAAGTAACGATAGAACAGCGTCACGCAACCCACATTCCGACGATGCTCAAGGGAAACAATAGAGTTGGATACCCTACTGTCACCTATCAGCACCATCGCTCTCCTTTGAACACGGTCAAGTAGCTCCAAGGATGATTTTGGAGCACCTGCCCATATATGGGAGTTGTATTCCATCTTTGGCCTGATGTAAGTTGTATAGATATTGAAAAGATCAGAAGGAGTGAAATATTTCTTGCACCGCTTTAAAAAGCCTATGCACTTGAGTGCTTCTTTCGACACTTCGAATACATGTCTCGCCCAACGAGCGTCACATTGTATTTTCATGCCCAGAACATCGAGAGCTTCTGATTGTTCAATATCCGTACCATCGAGAGAGATTGATGATATTGTTGGGTCAGCGAATCGCTTGTGAGACAACAAGCAGCACTGTGTCTTACGTGCATTAAAATCTACTCTATTCACTCGACCCCATTCGGAAATGGCTAGTAGATCACGGCCAAGTGTCTCATCCATAATTCGCCTTTTGTCTTCAATATCTTGAAGGCTCGGCCTACGGTCGAATGAATATGAATGGCAGAGGTTACTATCATCTGCGAAAGAGTAGATTGGATTCACGGTCTGACCCAATAGATCGTCAATGAAAATAAGAAACAAAGAGGGAGAAAGGACAGAGCCCTGTGGTACACCTGCGGTCAGCCTATGTGTGTTGGATGAGAACCCATCTACAACAACTCTAATAGTGCGATCTCTAAGAAAGCTCGATATAAACCGAGCAAACGTATTACCGACACCAAAAGCGATCAGCTTTGATATGAGTGCACCGTGCCAGACTCTATCAAAGGCCTTGGAGATATCTAGAGCCACGACCTTACTCTCACCAAACTGGTGGATAGACCGACTCCAACGCTCCGACAAGAACGCCAACAGGTCTCCCGTAGAGCGGTTTCTACGGGAGCCATACTGTCGATCACTCAGCAAGTCGTTGGTCTCTAAATACCTCACAAGATGGTGGTTTACCATGCTCTCCATTACCTTGGAGAGCGCAGAGCAAATCGCAATTGGCCGGTAATTCGCAGGATTATTGGCTTCACCCTTTTTAGGGATCGGAAAACTCCCGCACGGTAAGCAAGGTTGAAAAGGTTGCGTAATGGATGGGCTAGCGTCGACGAGCACTTACATAGGACAAGTGCAGAGATACCATCCGGGCCCGGGGATTTATTTACATGATGATGATTTCCCAGGGCGAAATCGGCCCTGGGAAAAAAAGTTTCCCTTTAAGGGACTTAAGGTATCTCGGTAACAACTTCACTTTTATGAGTATTTTCATAACAAATCATAGTTTATTGGTTAAAATGGTGACTGTTAGTAAGAAAGAGGTAATAGTTGCTGAAGTTTTAGGCGCATTGGCCCACAAAACGCCCTGCATGTCAATACGGTCGATTCATAGTCAATATGGGTTTTCCAATCAATTCAAGTTTTGCCACCAATCCAATTATAGAGTTATAATGAAGTATTGGTTGACATAAGCGAGAGACACATGGGCCGTAAGGGCCCAAAACAAACCTTATTTTTGTGCTCTCTAGGAGAATATACTCGTATAAGGTGGAGGTTGTAAAGGAGTCCGTCTGGACGAACTTAATGAAGTTTTTACTTTTTAGCAGAAGGGTTAAATGAGCACAAGTTTGTGTTTTAGATCAATTGTCAACTAACGCGGCAGCATATTTATAAAATATCTGCTAAGCCCACTGTAATTTACTCTGCCCGATAATGTATTTAAATTTAAAGAAAAAGCATTTCAACTAAAACCCAGCCAGACATATATATAGAGGCTAAATAATCGAAACAGATTAAGCGTTTTGTTGTGCTTACAAAGCCAAAGATTAAAACGCTACATCAATCCTGGCGAGACAAATAATCTGCTCAGGTTTGGAGAGCAGTGCACTTAACTCTATTAGATATGCATAAAAAAACATCAGCAACACATTAAGATGGGACAATAAAGATATTCTTGCTAAAGCCCAAGACATCTAAAATAATTCCAAGAAAATGAATCATTTGCAAACGACAATTGCTCCAAAATAAAAACCCCCCAAAAAACAAGGCAAAAACATCATCTATAAAACTACAAAGCAGATAAACCTGAAAGCAAAAGAATTGAATTCTCTCCCGCAAAAAGGCCCTGGCGGTAAGGCATGAATAAACAAATGAACTCTGACAGAATACCAGCAGTTCGCACCCTTCCAACCATTCGATTTAGCCAACATCCATAAGACAAATGATGTGATATATGAAGTCACCAGTTGATGATCCATAGAAAGGGGGGCGAAGCTGTTCTAAAACTGCGTAATACTCGTATCTGCTCCCCTTTTTTCACATTCAAATGTTTGGCAGGGAGCATGATAAAGTCAACGTCATTTAAAATGCTCTTTTTGGTGATATAAGCAGTAACGAAATAAAGTTAAGACAAAGAAGCGTAGTGAAGTGAAAAAATGGCAAACTGTTGCTTGTGTCAGTTAAGGATTCACCCTTGGAGTTTTTTTCTTTGTTTTTCTTCGAAGAAAAAAGAAGACGACCTTAAAAAGTATCAATTTTATATGTGTTTTCTTTTTCATCTCCCCAAAAGAGACAAAAAAACAGCAAACGACACCCGAAACACATTCCCTCACACAATTCATTTGCAGGAACGCATTAGATATGGTCTTGTCGAAAGACTTAAACAACAGCAAAGAAAGAAAAAAACTAAAAATAAATGAAATTCGTTATTGTTACCCTTAAGATGCTGAAGAAAATAAGTCAGCAGAATTTTAAAAGAAACACGTTAAGAAAGTACGCTATGACGACATTGGCAGATATAGGCCCTACATTCTAGCAAAAAAATATGCAAGTACTAGAGGACTTTAAGTAGAGCTTACATTAAGTAAAGCATATTTATTAATACTAAGTGAAATAAAGTTTTTAAGTAGAGCAATAACTTGGTAAAAATAAACCATAAAATCGGTGAAACAAGTCAAATGCTTAAGTCGCTATTTAAAACCTACCTGCACATTCTGAATATTCAGAAACGCCACTTGAAAATGGGTTTTTGGATTCCCTTAGAAGGGCTTTCAATTTACCCAGATTTTAAAACTAATGCCATATTTAAATTTGTGAGAAGGTTTTACAGTTTTTATACCCTACACCGAAGATTAGATGGTGTACGCACTCCATTTTTCATTCCGTTTGCTACAAAACAAAATATTTATTTTACCCACTATACAAAATATTATAAGGGTGGTCACAATGTACGATGATAATTGTAAGTCACACCTTAACGTCAGGTTTTGCTGCCCAATTTGACATTTATAAATTTATCTCTGGATAATTTGTTTGTTATTTGATATCTGGAAGCCTACCCATGGGTTCCCAAACCATTTGTTTAGATCCTATATTTTTTAGCATAAACTTACTCAGAACGTCTTGACGTACGACCATCATTTGTGTTGTTTACAGTGACTTGAATAAATCAATTTGGCAAAAAAATGGAATTAACTCGTGAGAGTTTTCGTGCGATCATTTTCACAACTTTCGACGTGGATTATCACGACAAGAGTGCATTGCTGAACTTAAATCTTTGTATGGCGATGAAGCACCATCCTATAGCACTGTGAAAACTAGTTTAATGAATTCAATAGTGGCCGACGCTCACTCAAAGACGAAGGTCGTGAAGGTCGTTCAAAAACGGCCATGGTGCCAGACAACATTGATGCCGTGCGTGAACTGAAAATGCAAAATCGTGATCATGTGACATACCGTGAGATAGAGACATCTTTGAGCATTGACAATCGCACAGTTTGACAATCGCTCAAAAAGAGGCTTGTGTCGAAGAAATATTAAAAAAGAAAACGGTGGCGGTGCTTCAAAAGACGTTTATTAGATCGTCAAAGGTGATGAATCATGGATCTATGCGTATGAGCCAGAAACAAAACAGCAGCGACCGTGTGAGTCTTCGAAGACGAGCCAACTCCAACGAAAATTGTTCGTGGAAGAAGCACTTCGTAGAAAATGGCGACTGTTCCACTTGAGCAACATAGCTCGGCCAATTCTGAGTAATACACCACTATTTGTTTGCCTGAAGTCTTCGGAGAAATTCGAAAAACGAACAAGAGAAAACGAATCATTGTGCACAATGACAATGAGAGCTCTTACACATCGGCTCAAACCAGCGGCTTTTTGGCCAGCTAAGACGTCGAATTGATAGGTCATCCGCCGTACAGCCCTGACATGGCGCCCAATGACTACTTTTTATTCCCGCACATCAAGAAAAAAATGCGTGGTCAACGATTTGCGTCGCCGTTGCTGTTGCAGCGTTCAAAATTCATGTTTTGGCGGTGTAAAAAAAGTGATTTGCCAAATGGTTTGAGCTCATGCAAAAGTGTATAAAATATGCTGAAGAATACCTTGAAAAACAATAAAACCATTTTTGATGATAAATATTCGCATTTTCCAGAAAGGCCAGAAATATATGTATTTTATAGTTGTAGTTTCCATTTTTTCTCATAATTTTTTTTTTTTAATATATGTGAAAATCGCAGTTTGTCAACCTTTTTGAACGATTGCAGCAAAGCTTTCTGAAGAGGGTTGTCACAGACCCGAAATCATGATAAAAGCAGTGTGCAGCCACGAAAATTAATGTCACTTTGTCATTTTGTTAAAAACTTGTATTCTATTTAAATATAGATTAATGAGGTCTTGAGGCGGTTAGTCCATGTTCAATATATTTGTATGTAGAATAAAGGTTATGTATAGCATAAATGTACAGCATAACAATGCCAAGTTACTAGACACAATTTTTTTTAAATATTAACAGCGGTGAGCTCATGGCTGCTTTTTTTTTACAGCTTTTCAGCACCCAGTTCACATACTTTTTTATATGAATTTTGACACATTTTTTACTGGAAGCGTCGAACATAGTACCAGACTTAATGTGAACACCACAAATTAAATAAACCTTGCTCTCAAGAAATTTATATATAAAATCGGTGGCTGCTTGAACTAGAATAAAAATTCGATAGTTGCAGCGAGTTGGCTCCAAGCAGCAATACCAGTCTGTACAGAGAAGCTCTTCAGCGAGGAGCTCTTTGCTTGTTGGGCTTCCCTAAGTTGCAGGTCTTTGCTCATTAACCAAAAATTACCAGTGACCTCAAAAAGCCAACATTTACCGCAACAGAACTCAATTTTGTCATGACCTATGCTCCAGAATCAACCCACTTTCCATAGTTTCCTTGCTGTAGAATAATGTCATATCAAGCATGCAATGCCAGTCACTGAGCTTCTGAAATATACCTAGAAAATCGGTGACATCTGCAACGTAGCTCCCCATAACCAATTCTATCGCCTACCCAATAATAAAAACCCCTTTTCTATCAACAAGACGCAATATCTAGTTTTTGTGTATGTTATGATTCGTCACAAACGTTACAGCTGAATTCAATAAACCTACTTTCCAGCATAGAGCGTTCGGCATACAAATAAAATGCAAATATCACCAATTTTTATTACCAAATAAAGGTTTGCTACCTCCGGTAAACTAAAAACCCCTTTTTATGGTTGTTGTTTGGTGCTACCAAACGACAGCCCACATAAGTACGAACGTGTCTTAGTGGGAGTTGCCAAATGGCGCGTGTGTCCCGCTGTGCACGGTCGGTGATGGAGGGAGTGGGGCGGGCGTAAAACAATTTCACTAAAAACTTGTAAAATAACAAATGACACACATTTGTAAAAATGTCGTTTTTTTCAATTTCTTGTTTTTTGGTTTTTGTTTTCGTTTCTTTCTATTTCTGTGTGGCCAAACACCACCTGTTCCATGCGAACACTTTGGCTGGAAAGCTGGAGAAATAAATGTTGAGAAAATTTTTTTAAAAAATTTCTGCTGACCTTTGTTTGTGGTGCTGGAAGATTTGTTTCTCTGCAGCCAAGACAAATACAAATATACATTTGCAATCTTTTTTAGTGCCCACCGAGAAACCGGAACTGGCACAGTGTTACAAAACGGTCAAGTCTACACAATATTAGAATTTGAAATTATTTCATGCAATGCCAAGTAGCTACACTGGTCCTGGAGACAGTACAATAGCCTATAACCTATATTTTCGGAATACAAGTAGTCTTGTGAATCACACAAACACTCAGTCGTGGCTCACTGTGATTTGTTTGATTTCCTTTTGCCAGTATGGCCGAAAAAAGGAACGACAGTTCGTTTGGAAGATTGCAAACAAACAACCGGGGGGAAACAAAGTGGCAGTAGAAAACTGCAAACAAAGAGAGAGAAAAATTCAAAATTAAATTAAAGGCAGTCTGCAAACAACTATGCCAACTGCCGATAAAGGTAGCATGTGCACCTTTATGACCTTAAGGACCTTAAAGGAAGTAGCAAACATACACTTTAGCTGCAAATGGTATGCTACCACCTGAGGAGAAGGAATGGATGGATGGGAAGACAAACAAATATTGCGTTAAGTCCGGTAGAAAATTAAATAAAGAAATTGCTGCCACAAATAGGTCAAAAGGAATGGAACTATACCAATATTTAACACAGATTTGCAGAAATGTTAGATATGGGAGCAATTCCCTCTTTGAAATAGTTTGGAGCGAAAGAAGGAGTGCGAATTTAATTTAAGAAAATTTTTAAATTGTTTATTTTATCTCCAGCACCACTTTGTGGAACAGGGTATTTAAAGTTAGTTTCATGGAAGATGCACCTTTAGGTATACCGATCGACCAGCTGATTCTATTTTACGATTGCTGTCAGTCCTTCCACCAGACCGGACGAATTACAAGTCGCAACAGTTGACAGATCATTATTATATTTGGGAGAAAAAAATTGCACCAAGGACGGACGATATTAAAATTGATTAAAATCGGTTCAAATTAGGTAAGCTTTTTGGACCCAAGACGGACAAGACGGAATTAAGATATAGTACCCACACACACATACTCGTATTCATCCGATTTTATGTGCACTACATAAGCAAACCACATATCTTGATGAAATTTGGCACACGTAAGTTATTTGGACCAAGGAAGGACGTTTTTAAAATTGAAGAAAGTTTGTTCAGATTTAGGTATAGCTCCCACAAAGATATGTTCATCCGCTTTTATGTTTTTTTGCTAGAGACCAATATTAGTGGAAATAGGCAGAAGTAAATATTTGGTCCAAAGCAGGCCCTATTGAAATTGAGAAAAACTCGGGCAACTTTAGATATGGCTGACACACAAATGTCCAACCGATTTTTATATTTTCAGCTCTAGAAGCCACGTCTTACTCCCAATCATAATATAACTTAGCAGGAGCTAGGTTTTTAGACCAACGACTGAAGTTATGGGAATTAAAGAAATGTTATGTTTTAAGCTGCAGAAGCCACAAAGTTCACCTAATCTGTTTGAAATTTGGCACAAGTAAGTTTTTTTTTTGGCAGAAACATGACGCTATCGATATTGATACAAATCGGTGCAGATTTATTTATTTATAGCTCCCACACACACGTTCATTCGATTTTATGATTTAAGCTCTAGAAGCCACATTTTGGCACAAGTAAGTTCCAGAGACGGATGCAATTGAAATTAAAGAAAATCCGTTTAAATTCAAATAAAATATGTCAACCGATTTTTTGTTTTTAGCTCTAAAAGCCACATATTACATCCACTCTTAATGAAATTGGCTCAAAAAAGAAGATTGTGCATACATATTACATCCACTCTTAATGAAATTGGCTCAAAAAAGAAGATTGTGCCAAGAATGGAATGATAGAAAATCGGTTCAGATTTAGATATAGCTCTCAAATTTACATTCAACTGATTTTATCACAAGTATGAAATTTTCATAAATTTTAATACGACTCAGTTTTAAAATCTAAGTAAACTAAGAGTAGTTTATAAGCCTATATTCGGTTGGCTTTTCTGAAAATCCATAAGTTGACAACGCCTCAAAAGTCTTCAAAAATGTACCTTAATATTTTTTATTATGATAGAAGATCTACGACAATAATGCTTGAAACAAAATATCGGGTTAAAGCTCGCCATGGCTTCAGTGGCACACCTCTATCAGATGTATTATAATTGTAATGCCTCTGAGACAAAACGGAGGTAACATGTCGTTAATGTGCCGAATGCTATCATCCACTTTTCCTTTTAAATATCCCCACAGAAATAACTTCAACGGTGTCAAATCACATGATCATGGCACCCAAATAACATCGATACGACGTGAGCTAACACCGCCACTGAATTTCTCGCGCAAAAGCACCATTGGTTCATTGGCTGTGTGGCAAGTAGTACCATCCTATTGGAACCACATATCGTCCAGGTCCATATCCACAATATCTGGTTCCAAGAAGTCCATTCACTGTAACTGCTGGGCCGACCTTTCTTAAGGAAGTTCGGCTCGGTGACGCCTCCAGCCCATAAACCTCACCAAACAGTCACTCTTTGTAGATGCATCGGCTTTTCAATAGCCACTTGTGGATTCCTATTTGCCCAAATGCGGCAATTCTGCTGGTTAACGAATCCTCTGTGTCGATTATTCTGACCAAAACAAAGTGACCAAAGTGCACGAAATGCATTTTTATTTGAACGCCAATTTTCGTAAAAGGGTTCAATAATCTTTCCGCTCTGCTCAATGGTGTACCTCCCCATGGTCGCATTTATTTAACACTGAAACAAAGAAATGTAAAATTAAGTTTGGAAAAAAACTTGACTTTAAGGTGTAACTTACAATTAACATCGTGCATTAGGGTTGGACCACCCTTCAGTTTTCAATTTTTTTTTTTGGCCGAAATATAATTTCCTATAAGAGCACTGAATCCAGTAGCTGGTATCAAAACAAGAGTGTTCAAAAAACCGGAATTTCAGGTTTTTGCAAAACCGGGTTTAAAGAAAACCGACAAAAAGGTTTTTTATATTAAAAACCGGCATTACCCGACATTTCGGGTCACCTTTTTGGGTAAAAATGGAAAGTATTTTTCCAACAACATGTACTATAAATAATCTCATTTATAGCCTTAAAGAATGCTTTAAAATAAATTCCTATGAATAGATGTTTGTTTTTTAAAACTAAACTTGAAAATAATCTAAAGTCGGGCGAGGCCGAAAATATTATTAATTAGAAAAGTCAATGGAACACAGGTTTTTAAACGCTAAGATCGGTTTTAAATTTACTCAGATTTAAAACCAGTCACATTTAAATTTGTCTTTATTAAAATAGGTCAGATTTTCGACTCTAAGTTCCATCACACAAAATAAGCCTATATAATTGGTCAACTGTACATCGTTATAAAGTATAAATATTTTGCTCGAAATCGGAATGCAGTTGTTTTAGGGCGATTTTATGTAGAAACGTGGACCGTTATGACTCATTTTTATCTGAGCTAGTAAGTGATCGATCGTTTTGAACTGTGTCAAATTTCTTCACCATTGGATGTCATATTTGAATTCTAGAGCTAAAGACTTAAATAGGTTGAATAAATTGAAGACTCAATAAAGGTTGAACCGGCTATATCTTAATCTGTTCTGATTTTCTTAAACTGCGAAAACTTACGCCCTTGGACCAAAATCGAACTTGCCAAATTTTAATAAGAAAGGGCAACGACCTGTAGTTTTATGACAAGCTTAAGATGAAAAGCAGATGAAGGGACGGACAGACAGACATCATTAAATCAAATAAAATGGTGAATTCGAGTCGATTTAGTACACTTAAAGTTAGGTCTTGCTCGAGTGCTTTTGGGTAAATTATGCAGTTTCTTTGCTTTTACATAGCAATTTTGTTTTGTAGAAACCTACTACCGGAAAAAAAGTGAAAACACTACTTAGGAAATTAAGAAGAGCTGAACCTAAAACTCATCTGTTGTGGAGTAATAAAACGTTTGACAAACAAAACTTATGCACTTTATCTAGACGTCAAAAAATATATTTTTTTAAGCCCTATTTCCCAACAATCGCGGTGTAATGGCATTAAACAAAGTTAAAATCAACCGAGTAGAGCTCTATGTAAATACTGTAGGTTAAATATTGGCAATCCGGAACTGGGTTTCCACAATGTGGCTTGTCAACTTTTAGTAAATGATCACTAAAACTATAAACATAGAACTAAAAATATAATACTTGTATTTACCTTAAAAGTTGTACCAACGACAACAGCCTCCACAGTAGAGATTATTCAACACCTTGAGAATACGTGTAAAGTTCTCTTAAAAGTTCTCTTTACAAACTATGTTTTTACCATAGAAGATTATAACGGTTTAAAATCCCATTGTTTAGCTTAGCCAACACATATTTACGAGTATGTGGAATTTAAGTCACCTTTCTGAATAATGCGACATGGCTAGATCATCCTAGAATTCTACGACTTTTCAGAATATAAACTTTATTGGATCTCAGACAAGAATTTTGGGATTTTGCAAACGGAATGACAAATACCCTCCATGAATCATCCTATGATGAAGGGTATAAAAATTAAAGTACTTATTCAATTCAACGGCCAACTGTCAACGTATTAGTACGTATGAGTAATATTAGTTGAATCATGTATAACTCATACGCCAAGTGTACCCAAACAATCTATCTGGTGCAGAAACTCGTAAAACCAATTCAGATTTGCAAAAAAGCATTTTTGTACAACCTTCTCCGATAGCAATCCCTCCAAATTTTAATCGAATACCCTTAAAAGTATACTTAGTAGCGACTTAAATACTGTTACACACGTTTTATGCTGTAAAATAAAAAGTACTGAATGTTTTTGGACCAAATATTTTTCAATATGTTTATTGATGTACGTATATTGTATCCAAAAAGAATCTACTTATTCGAAATGTCCGCATTTTGCCTTTACACACGCCTTAAGTCGCACTGGCCAATTGTCAATAGCTGCACGAACCTCGTCCATTGGAAAATTGGCCACAGCTCGAACCAAAGCAGTCTTAGAAGATCCAATGTTGGGGTATCTTTTGTGACAAACCTTGTCCTCTAAAACCGTCCACAATTTGTTATTTAATGGGTTCAAATCTGGAATGCCTGAGGGCCATTCTTGAGAGGAAATGAACGCTGACAAATTGTTTCGAAGCCAGGACTGGGACGTTTTAGCCTTATGGGCCGGCGCAGAGTTCTGCTAGAAAGTCCATGGCTGGTTTTGGAACAGGGAGTTGTTAAAAACCTTCACAACAGCTTCCAAAACGGTTTCTTGGTAAACCTTGGCCGACGTTTTGACTCCTTGTTTGCAGAAATGCAGATTAGTGACCCCATCGTAAGAGACACCCCACCAAACCATGATTGAAGATGGGTGATGACCTTCTTCCACCCTTGGGATCAGTTCAGGTGCTTCCTTAGATGACCGCGCATACACTCTATCATTTTGTTTTTAAAACTTTTGCTGAACGGTATAGACTTTTTCATCGGTGAACAAAATTTTTCTGTGCAAGTTATCAGCGTGCTTCACCAAAAGACGTTTGCATACAATAAATATCCGGTACGTCGTTTTAAAGCCCTAAGTCCCAAGTCTTTTTTAATGATACGACTCATGGACTGATATTCATCTCACGGGCAATGATTTTCTGTTTTTTTTTGGAGCGGATTTATGTAATGACATACGGTGTTCGAACAGAGCGTGGGCGGTCTTTTACATCTCCAGTCTCCTCAAACAGTTGTATGCATCGGTAGACGAACATGCGGCTAATCCCTAGTGGCCGGAGTGTTTTGAAAATATCGTTTTTTTCATTTCACACTTGAAAAGCGCTGTTACGGCGATACGGTTCTCATTATCTGACCACTCCATGATGAAAGTTGAAACAATTTTAAAATCCCGTTACAGACTAACGCTATTGATGTTAGCTTTCAAAACCCATATGACATTAACGGTGTAGGTTCAGTTCTACTATTGAAATGGGCGTGTTCAATGTTGTAACAGTATTTATGTCCCTACTAAGTATATGTAATTGACTGTTGTAACATTCTCAAATTCTAAATACACCTTTTTTTCACGGTAGAGGATATATAATGTAAGGAGTGGCTTAATTTATCAATGTTTCTATTTCTTTCAACTTAAAGTAGTTAGCTAAACGATAAAACTACTAGTTCTCGTCAACCTTACCAAATCTTATAAGATCATGTGGTTCTAATACTCCACTCTGTGGTACAGGGTATTGTGAGTTAGTGCTGATCCTTTTAATGCCTTTAAGAAAAAGAAGATAGAACCCATGTTTATTAAACCAATCGATTCAAAATCATAAGCTATTTCCATTGGGCGATGTCCATCCGTCTGCCCACCTCTTATTGTTATCACAGTACAGTTAGCAAATATAAGTAGATTTTAAAACGTGATAAAGGGTGATCCAATCATAATATAACCATATATAATAATTCCTCTTTCAAAAACATAACGCACGATGTTAACTGTGAGTCACATGAAGATGGAATACAACTCCCTTATATGGGCAGGTGCTCCAAAATCATCCTTGGAGCTACTTGACCGTATTCAAAGGAAAGAGATGTTGCTGATAGGTGACAGTAGGGTATCCAACTCTATTGTTTTCCTTGAGCATCGTCGGAATGTGGGTTACGTGACGCTGTTCTATCGTTACTTTCATGGTGTGTGTTCATCAGACATCCGTCGCCTTATTCCTGACGTGAGGATGTTCGGCAGGGATACGCGACTTTCTAGGAATTTACACCCGTTTGTTATCAATTAGCCAGTTGACCGCGCTATACACTATAGATCAAATTCGTTTTTCGCTCGTACAGTCCGTATGTGGAATCGACTTCCGGCAAATGTTTTTCCCACTAATTGCAACATCCAGAAGTTCAAGTCAAACGTCAATAATCATTACTCCCTCTTTCCACCCTCCGATCCTTTACTTTCCACTCGCCAACGCAATGCACCGCATGTATAGGAGGTATCCCCTGAGTGTTAGTTATTTAAAAAAAAAAACAATTAAGCAGCTGTTGATAGCTGAAGCCTTTTTTTCAAATCAAAATGCATTTCGTTTACTTCGTAATTTTTTTGGCAAGCATAATCGACCAAATGTGGACACAATCGAGAAGATTGTGAGCAAAATTCTCTAAAACTGGTCTATAGAAAATGTGACAATGGTTAGATGAACATACAGAAATTAATGGTTACTTTAAAAAGAGAATCATCTTTAGCCACGAGGCACATTTTCACCTTAGTAGATTCTTTAACCAACACAATTGCCGGGCCGCACTTCTTCGAAAATGAGGTCTCCAAGCAGTTAATGTGAATGGTGTGTGCTATCGCGAGATGAACACGGACATCTTATGGCCAGAATTTGAAAAATTTAATATCAGTGTTATGTCACGTCGTGGCGTCATGTGATTTGACACCGTTGGACTTTTTTCTCTGGGAATATTTAAAAGAAAAAGTGTACTTCAATAAGCATCAATAACAATAACGACCTTGAACGTCCATTGTGTCCCAGAGTCATTGAACATATGAACCATCGGATAGAGGTTTGCCACCGGAGCCGTTGCGTTTGTTTTTCCGTTTGCTTTTTTTACTTGTAAAAATATTACGATACTTTTCTTTTTTATTTTACTTACAATTAATATTGCGAAATTTAGTTAGGCAACCCATTCTTGTTCTAAATAAACTGTACTCACATGATTGAAGTGGTTGGAGAAAAAGTCTAATGCAGACTAAGATCTATAAAAGGTTTTAGAGCCATTCCATGCAAATAAGTGCATGTTGAACTCCAATATTCACAAAAATACACCCTCTTTAAAATAAATGTTAACTATCTCCCACTCAGGTTTCTCATATCGGAATGGCAGTAAAGACTCACCTACTCCTATTCACATAGAGTTTTGCGTTTTGTTGTGCTCTGTTCCACTCTCTGAGCATTTCCTCACTTTTTTGCGGCAGCGAAAACCATCAAAACAATAACAAGAGCCACTTCCGACAGCAGTGGCATTGGCAGTTGCAGTAGCCGTAACCGGTCGATCCGGTAGTCGCTGCGGTGTTAGTGTTTTATTTTTACGGAATTGCACACATTAAAAATTGTCATTAGTAAATGTTATGCTGTTATCAGCACCATTCGCTGTTGCAACTATTACGGCTACGTGATTGTGTTGCATTCTCTTGTGCTTCGCCGTTTTTGGTTTTTGTGCTTTAGTTTTTTGTTTTTGTTGTCGCTTTGCTTTTCCTTTTCTTTGGGTGTTCTGGTCTTTTTCTCAATGTGGTTTTGGCTTGAAGAATTTGGCTTTCATGTTGAGTGTATGTGGGTTTGCAGGTCTGTGTGTTGGCAGCAATTTTCTTTTTAACCGGCGTTTTTTTCCTTCTTTTCGCTTTTCTTCTTGTTGTTTATATTCTCTACAGTTGGATGAAGTGTATACTAAATATGTCATACCTTGAAATAATGTTTAGAGATTCGAAGAAAAATATATTTTATTGATCGTCGCAAAATTTGAAGACGATCTAGTCATGTCCGTCCGCGTGTCTGTTGAAAACAGGATAGCGGTCCAAATAACTAAGCTAGCACTACTACACTTTGTATTATGATGACTTATGCTCGTAAACTGCTTGGGGTTATAAATAAGCAAAATCGGCCTAGAGAGAAAAAGTTTTTATTAGGAGCCTAAATCTACCTTCTTTTCGCTTTTCTTCTTTTTATTTATATTCTCTACAGTAGGATGAAGTGTATACTAAATATGTCATACCTTAAAATAATTACACTAGTTTACACCGGAAATGTACATTTGATGAGAGGTGACTTTTCTAATGTATTTCCATCTGCTGAATTCAAAAATCAAGGTAAAATTTCTTTTATAGGTTAAGTGGTTCAAAATATATCGATGAAAATAGGACAAATTTTCAAAAAAATCATATTTTAGAGTGATCCTGTGCCGGCGGAAAAGTACATACCGTTGAAAAAACGTCCGGTTTCTCTTCATGTTCGTAAAGATGATACTTTAACGTAAGAACTAAGACCAACCACAAGAAAATGACAAAGTTATAAGCAATTGAGTGAATAAATCCAAATCCCATATTTTCCGAATATTTTATTTTTTTCGACATTTGACATTTTTGTGTGTTAGAAATAGTTGTGGCTCTTGCTTTGTCTTCGGTTGCTTTTGGGATCCGTTTCTCTAGTGAGAAACCATACATAGTCTCCCAACATTGCTTCATCCCAAAATCCTTGATAGCGCCGCTCAATGGTCTTAATTTGTTGGTGAAATCTCTCGCCGTGTTCGTCACTCACGTCACCAAGATTGTCCGGAAAGAATTTCAAATGCGAATGCAAGAAACGGATTTTTAGAGACATATTTACACCTGTAAGAAATACCAAGAACGATATAATCAGACATTTCTAGCTCGAGATATGATTTGTCAAGTGAAAAAAGGACGAAAAAATAAAAATATAAGGATATCTCAAAAACTGTACCATAAAAAAAATTTTTACCTTGATTTTTGAATTCAGCAGATGGAAATATATTAGAAAAGTCACCTCTCATCAAATGTACATGAAAAAAATTTTATTTTGTAAAGTAGTGTTATCAGAGATTCCAAAAAAGATATATATTATGAATCGTCGCAAAATTTGAAGACGATCTAGTCATGTCCGTCCGCGTGTCTGTTGAAAACAGGATAGCAGTCCAAATAACTAAGCTAGCACTTCTACACTTTGCATTATGATGACTTATACTCGAAAACTGCTTGGGATTATGAATGAACAAAATCGGCCTAGAGAGAAAATGTTTTTAATAAGCAAAAAATTTGTTGAGAATATTTTTAATAAATTATAAGTATAATTGCTTTTACAAAGGGTCATGGTTGCAAGACCTTTCACTCCTGGCTCAAAAACGTCATTAAAACTTAACCTAATTTCATATTAACTTGTTAAAATATGTATTTCACAAAACGTGAAACGTTTGCGCTCGAGACCACTACAGAAAACATTACTAAGAATGCAATCACCAACATAAATTTCACGAGCTACCCAGCACAACAACTGATTTACACTCCATAACTACGCGTATTAGTAGCGGACGCAACATGAAACTCTTCCTGGTTCTAGTTCTCTCGTTCAATAATGTCACCCATGCCACATTTCTCACACTCTGTTCAGAGCATTGGATCGTCAACTATATATGTGTTAAAAGCCAGCCATTTGATGAATTCATGAATAAGAAGTCGAAGCCCCGTAGAGTTAACAAGTTAAATCGTTGTTAAGTTCGGCCAGCCCGAACCTTATTTACCCACCACCTTCCATACTACAATAAAGCGCGACAAAATGGTCCGAACCATGCGGTACAAACCAAAACGTCCAGCAACTTTTTTAATGTATTAAGTGCGTCACAATGAACTGTTTCCAATTTAACCATGGTCCGTCCACAAAAACTTATGATTAATTAAACAAATACTCTAAACAGTTTACTTTTTACCAAGGTAACTTTAGTTCCTTACAGAGAAACATTTTTCCCCCTGGGCCGATTTCACCTATTTATAATCCCAAACAGCTTATGGTCATAACAAGCGGCATGCTAAATTTTAGATTTCTAGATTGATTTGTTTGACCGCTATATTAATTCAACAGACATATGGACGGATAATATGGCTTGATCATCATAGAATCTTACGAGGATCAATAACATACTTATATATTCCATATAGGGTCTCCGTTCAATACTTTGTGGTATAGCCAATGATGCCCACGTATGCTTAAGATTTGTCAGAAAGTGAAATACGGTCCTCAAATAAAGGCACTAAGAATGCAGTTATTGTTATTTTATGCTTATATACTCATACCTTCCATCAAAGGATGAAGGATTTTTTTTCTCATTCCTTCGTCATTTACTTTGAATGATCCCGTAAAATATATGTATAGGCTGATCCATCTAAAGGTATTTTTTCAGAACAAAACCGAGATAAAAATACAAATGAAGCGTGGAATCTTTTTTGTTGATTTGAAAGGACATTTTAAGGCATTTACTTTTTGAAAATAGTTTCCTTCAAATGTTGGCAACTGTATTATGGAAATGAGCGTTCAGTGAGAAATGGGAAGATCCGCTCTTTTCGACCAAAATTTTATTCAGTAATGAGGCCCATTTCTGGCTCAACGGCAAAGTCAATTAACAAAATTGCCGCATTTGGGCTGAAGAGCAGCAAGAAGAGGTTGAAGATTTGCCTTTATACCCAGAGAAAACCACGGTTTGGTGCGGTTTATAAGCTGGTGGAATCATCGGTGCATTTTTTTCAAAAATGATGATGGCCGGAACGTAACCGTGAATGGTGCTCGCTATCGCGCCATGATATCGACCTTTATGCTACCTGAAATTGAAGCCCGTAATCCTGACGACACTTGGTTTCAACAGGACGGTGCCACTTGCCATACAGCTGCTCAAACAATGGTTCTATTCAGAGGTAATTTTGAAAAGCAGCTGATTTCACGTTTTTGGACCGGTGAGTGAAATCACACCTTTAGACATTTTTCTTTGGGGCTACGTAAAGTCCAAAGTCTAAGCTGACAAACCAGCTACGATTAAATCCATAAAGCCATACCGGTGGAAATGCTCGAACGAGTCATCCAAAATCGAACCCTCAGAATGGAAACCCTGAGGCGTAGTTGCGGCCAACATTTGAAGGAAATTTTATTCAAAAATAAATGCCATAAAATGTCCTTTCAAATTACCAATAAAGATTCCACACTTGATTTGAATTTTTATATTTTTTTTGTTCTGAAAACATACCTCTAGAAGGATCACCCTATATATATTTTGAGTCGTCGTAAGATAGTCTAGCTATGTTCTTCAGACCGTCCGTCTGTCCCTTTGTGGAAAGCAAACTACAGGTCACTCTATTGAAGGTAGGTTGCTAAATTTTATTGTTGCTTCAGTACGGTTGGTATTGACTTAAGAACCTTTGGAAAAATGAATATATTTTTGTATTAACTGTCGGTTTATGCTTACATATCACAACTATCAGCTCAGAATTTATATAGGCAACATTAGATCATAATTGGATAAAAGGACGTTACATCTTTTAACTTTCATCTTTTAACTTTAAAATTCATATCTTATGAAGTAATACCGGTCAGAAAATAAAAGTTATTTTAGGTGTATTAATTTGGTATTAAAAGATTTACACCCCTAATAGAAAAGTGGGCAGCGCGAAGCCACTTCAAACATTTATATATTGGACTGGAAGCAATAAAGGAAGCCCAGCCGAAGATATTATTCGATTTTTTTCATTTCAATAACAATTTCATCATGGAGAGTACATAAATTTGGTCTGAACGAACTTAACTACATTTTCTTTTGTTATACCCTAACCACACTTAGGTACTCGTATAATAAATTATTTCTGAAGTTAACACAACCTAGAAAAAAAGTGGGAAGACCCATTATAAGTTATACCGATCGAATCAGAATTATTTTAGGAGTCGAATGAGACTGACCATTTTTCTAGTAATCGATGTACAGGATGGGCCAATCAATAGTTGCCATGGGGTTTAAAAATTTAATAGGTTTTTCGTTTATATATTTTTTTATTTCTTTTTTTCAGATTATATAAATAACTCTTGGAGAATAAATAATATCGAGATTTACAACTGAACAAAGAACCACAATAATAAAATTTTATTATTGAAATCAGCGATAAATTATTTTAACGCAAAGTGATGAAGCTCATTTTCATTTGAATGGCTTTGGTTAAAAGCAGTACTTTAGGTTCTGGGGTTCTGCTAATCCAAGAGCCATTCATCAACGCCAATTTCACCTCATTAGGTGTACAGTATGGTGTGGAATCACATCTGCAAATATAATTGGGCCTTACTTCTTCGAGAATGAAAATGGAAGTGCTGTAACCTTAAATGGAGAGCGGTATCGGTTTATGATAGAAAATTTTTTACGTCCTGATCTTGAAAACAGACCTAAAATGTGTCTTCAGCACGTGGGAGTCACTGCCCACACTGCCCGAGGCACAATGACACTTCTGAGTTAAATTGTTGGAGAGCGAATAATTTCCAAAAATTCGAAAATCGGCCAGCGCGATCGCCAGATTTGACAGCACCCGAGTATTTTTTTTTTGAGTTATTTTACCGAGCGAGTATATATAAAAACCCGAGACAATCCTTCAACTCAAGGCCAACATAGTTGCAGAAATTCGAAGGCTACAACCACAAATTTTGGAAGATGATATGAAAAATGCTCTAAAATGAGCCCATCAATGCGAAGCTGAAAAAGAAGGTCATTTAAAAATGTCTTATTGTAAAAAAAATTTAATTTTGAATATTATATATAATCTGAGAAAAAAAATAAAAAAATTATTTAGTAAAAAAATTAATAAAGGAAAAGTTAATAAAGTTTTTAACCCCATAGTAAAATTTGGCCCACCTTGTATCTGTCACCAAAATGAAACAATCTAGATGTCTCTTTGCTTAGTTTTTTTTCGGCTAGTGATGGTCTCTATTGATACTCGTATTGGGAAAAATTTATCCACCTTCTGATATAGTCGTCACAACAGCGGCAAACTTCATCAGATTTAAAAATAATTTTGTTTGTGGCGATGTTTAGCATACAGTAGATCATTATCGAAGAGATATGCGTCCGAGTATTTCATGACGAATAGACTTACTCCGGAACAACGTTTGCAAATCGTGCAAATCCTGATTTTTACAAAACAAATTTGGTTCAGCTTACTTTCACTTTTGGTTGAATGGGTACATTAATAACCAAAATTGTTGTATTTGGAGTAATGAAAATCCACAAGCCAGTGTTGAGACGCCGTTACATCCTCAAAAAGTCACTGTTTGGTGTGCTTCATGGGCAGAGGGAATCATTGGTCCAAATTTCTTCAAAAAATGAAGCCGGCCATAATGTTACAAGGGCTGCTATATATATTTCTGGCCTAATAATGAAAATGCGAATATTTATCATCAAAAATGGTTTCATTGTTTTTTAAAGTATTCTCATGATTTATACACTTTTGCATGCGTTCAAACCAGTAGTCGAAGCACTTTTTCCACTTCGATTGAAACACATCCAAAACATGGTTTTTGAACGCTTCAACAGCATCTTCTGGCGACGATAATCTTTTTTTTTTTCTTAATGTGCGGCAATAAAAAGAAGTCACTGGGTGCCAAGTTTGGGCTGTACCGCGGATCTCCATCAATTCGACGTTTTGAACGGTCGCTGGTTCGAGCCGATGTGTGAGAGCTCGCATTGTCATGGTGCACAATGATTCGTCTTCTCTTGTTCGTTTTTCGAATTTCTCCAAAGAATTTAGGCAAACAAATTGTGGTGTACTACTGAGAATTGACCAGTTTTGCCGAATAAACGGGCGACCATTTGCTTCGAAATGCTTCTTTCGCGAACAACTTTCGTTGTATTTGGCTCGTTTTCGAAGGCCCACACGGTCGATTGCTGTTTTGTTTCGGGCTCATACGCATTGATTCATGATTCGTCACCTATGACGATTTTATAAAAGTCTCCTGAAGCACCGCAATATTATTTTTTTTTTAAATTTCTTTGCACCAATCGACACGAGCCTTTTTTGACTGATTGTCAAATTGTGCGAGATCCAACGAGAACAAAACTTTTTTAAGGCCAGGTGTTCATGGAATATTGAATGTATGCTGGTGGAAGAAATGCCCAAGGATGCTTCAATGTTCTCTGGCACAACGGCCGATTTTGGACGATATTCACGACCTTCGTCTTCGAGCGAGCGTCGGTCATGATTGAATTCATTAAACCAGTTTCACAGTGCTATACTCGTAGGACGGTGCTTCATCGCCATACAATGGTTTAAGTTCATCGATGCACTCTCGTCTTGATAATTTACGGGGAAAGTTGTGAAAAATGATCGCACGAAAATGTTCACTTAGTGTTGCCTAGGCCAGAAATATATATAGTAAACCTCGTACAATTAAAATAGTGCGTTTAAGTTTGCCATCCTTTAGATTTCATGAATATTTGATGTGTTTCATTAAACCGCACAAAGGATACAACGAATTCTAACGCGTTTGATCGGGCATCAAGTAGTCGGTCTCGTCCGGCTTAAGTCTTTGTTTGCTCGTTATACCCTCTATCGAAGGCTTTATGCTTTATTGAATTTGTCATTTCGTTTGCAACACGATAGCCGTCAAACAAATCAACCTAAGATCCAGAGATATTGCATTCTGATGGCGTTTGAACGTTAGCTGTTTGTTATTGGGCGAAATCGACATAGGGGAGAAAAGTTTCCCTTTAAGGTACTTAAGGTACTTTGGAGGTAAATTACCCTTTTTTGAGTATTTGCCTAACAAATCATCATTTTTTGTGAACGGACAATATTTAAAATGCATACTGTTAGTTGGGACGCCTCATGTGATCCAAAAAACCCTCGAATGGTCAAAACCTATTATCAATCGTCAACATAGGCATAGGAGTACTTAAGTAATTGAAAATTAATCTACGAATCAAACTTTAGTCTTGACTGAGATTAGAAACTTACGCATGGCCGAAAATGCCCAAGAAACGGCATATATAGGGTGGTCCATCTAGAGGTATTTTCTTCAAAATAACAAAAAAATACTAAAATTCAAATCAAGTGTAGAATCTTTATTGTTCATACGAAAGGACATCTTATGCCATTTTTTTAATATAATTTGCCATTTTAATATAATTTCCTTCAAAAGTTGGCAACTGTAAAATGGAAATGAGCGATCGGCGAAAAATAAAAAGATTCGCTGTTCAATTGTCAATTGTGTTCAGTTCTGTTTTGGCGCAACGGCAATGTCAATAAACAAAATTGCCGCATTTAGGCTGAAGAGGAACCAGAAGAGGTTCAAGAGAAGTCATTATATCCAGAGAAAACCACTGTTTGGTGAGGTTTATGGGCTGGTGGAATTATCGGTCTATATTTTTTAAAAAGTGATAATGGTCGAAACGTTACTTTCAATGGTGCTCGCTATTGCTCTATCATATCTGACTTTTTAGTACCTGAAATTAAAGCCCGTATTCTTGACGACATTTTGTTTCACCAGGACGGTGCCTCTTAACATGTAGAGGTAATTTCGAAGAGCAGCTAATTTTACATTTTGGACTGGTGAATTGGCCGTCTAGATCGTGTGATATCACACCTTTAGACTTTTTTCTGTGGAGCTACGGAAAGTCCAAAGTCTATGCTGACAAACCAGCCATGATTTAGTTCTTGGAAGCCGATATTACGCGTGTCATTCACGCCATACCGGTCGAAATGCTCGAATGAGTCATCCAAAATTGCACCCTCAGAATGGACATCCAGAGGCGTAGTTGCGGTCAACATTTGAAGGAAATTATATTCAAAATATGAATGGCATACAATTTCCTTCAAATGAATATAAAAGATTCCACACTTGATTTGAATTTTAGTGTTTTTTTTGGAGCTGGAGGGTGGAGCTGGAGGGTATCTAAGGTTCGACATGGCCGTACTATAATATGTTCCTACTAGTTGTTGTTTTTTTCGGTGTTCTGGTAAAACTGTTCAAATTTCACTACAATAGCGTGTAATTTTCTCACTTTTAAATGTACAACTTCTGTGCCAGATTTTTGTTGCTGTTTGCTGAGCTCCTTTTGTCCGGACTTTTAGCCCGAGTTGATGGCAATTTCTTGTTGTGCCTTTTGTTACAGCGTAGTGGCGGTAGTGGCAACATTTTGCTTTCTTAACACACTTTTACCAGTATTTGCTGGCATTTACGTCTGGGGTTCTTTTCGCCCAATTTTCCCCCCTAGCCGGCAACTTTAGTTAGTCACCCTTTGTCGATTCGTCCTCCTCTTTGGGCTATGCGGTTTTAATGGTTTTTCGTTAGCAATTTTTAAGATTGTTTATTTCACTTTTAGTTGGTGTTGCCGTTGACTTTTTTTGCGGGATGCGCTATTTTCACTATTTCGTGGGTTGTTACTCCCCGAGTACATCTGAATGTATTGTATGAGTAAGTGCCGGTAGGTACTGGTATCTGTGTACCTTTACCTTGCACAAGTATTTGTATATTGATGTGTATGTATATGTGTGTCTTTGTGTTGGAGTCTATGTTTATACCATTTTGGCCGGTCGAAAGAAAGTGGTTTTTCTTCATGAGTTATTAGCCACTCTTAGTTTTTAGTAGGGCACCAATGTTTTTCCAGGTAGAAAATTGAACAAAATTACTTTTAAGAGAAAATGTTTTTATTTTATTTTTTTGTGCACGTTCTCGTTTGTTTTTATGGTATCAGTTTAAACCAGTAAACGATGCAGTGTTTAAATGTACTTAAAACGTCTTTAAAGTTTGGTAATAAAAGCTGAAAGTTGTGTAACAGGAGTCGTATTTCCGGCTAATGTCTGCGTTGGACACGGCAATTCTAGAGAGGGTCATTGAAAATGACAGTTGTTAATCATTTTTAATGGTTCTCAAAAATGACAAATAAAGTTCAATTACATAATTGTTAAAAACGACGCAATGAAGGTCCTTGGCGAATGAACTTGATAAGGACAATTGTCAGACATTAAGTGAAAACAAGGGAAGATTTGCAAGGAACATATTTCAGAAAACTTGGGGCCGTAAAAAGGTAAAGGTAAGCGAGTAAAAACGATTGCAAAATATGAGAAATCAATCGATGGGCCTAACAAATCCAAAAGACATCGGGCTCATTTTACACATATAAAAAACTAGTTAAATAGCCAATGTCAGACGTGGTCTACTATTTTATATCCTGCACATCTACGAGTATATGAGCGGAAAATCAATTGAAAATGTGTTTTTGTGCGGGCTCTAATTTACTCAAATTTTAAAAATAGTATCACATTAGTTATTGAATAAGAACAAAAGCCAATTCAAATTAAAAATGTTAAGGGATATAGTATGTTTGAGTGGGATCATACTGTATTCATAGGGATCATAACATGATTCCGTGTACATCATACTATGGTTGTATGTGAAACACACTATGGTTGTGTGTAAAACATTCTATGGTTGTAAAGATCTTATTATGGTTGTATGTAAAACATACTATGGATGTCATAATTTGTTGTAGGGATCATAGTATGGTTGAGTACGAATATAATATGGTTGTGGGGATCATAGTATGGTTGCGTGTTAATAATTAATATTTCCATGACTTTTCCAACTTCCCTCAAAGTTATATGAAATGCAACACTGCTTCCATTAAAAACCATCTGTTAATAGACTACTGTTAAATTTTGAGGGAGTTTCGTCTGTTAGTTTGTAACAGCTGTTCAAAACTTACAACCTAGTGGATTTTGTCAAAAATGAAAAAAACGAATTTCGAGTGCTCCTTAAACATTATTTTTTGCCGAAAAAAAGTAAATCAAACCAAAAAAAACTAAATAAATACTATGGGGATTCCGCACCATCGAATTCAATGGTAAAAAAGGGGTTCACTGACTTTCGTTGTGTTCGCTTAAATACAAATGACGCTGAACGTTATGGACGGCCAATTGAGATCAATATAATTACTTGTACACCCGAAAATGTTGAAAAAATCCACTTTATGTGACAGCGCATAGAGAAAGGGACCTAACGGTAAAAAAAACAATTTTAATTTTTTTTTCTTTTTTGATGTGGACAACATCTGAGCATCGAATGAGACCGATCCCATGCCCCAAAAGTGTTCCCACCCAGAGATATGCGCGTTTTATGAAAGTGAAGTCGACGATTCTAAGCGCGAATAGAAAGGGACCTAATCTTTAAAATGGCTCTCCTGAACAAAACTGGTTTTTAAACTTAGGTCCCTTTCTTTTTTGCGCGTCACATATTGTGTTGGCCGATCGAAGAGGAAAAGTGCGTGAGATTGTTGATGCCACACGCATTTCATGTGGCAGTGTGATTTCGATTTTACATGATCAGTTGGTTTTAGGAAAGCTGTCTGCCGAGTCTGCTCTCAATTAAGCTAAACGTAATCGTGTGACAACATCGAAGGATCGTTTCGAGATATTTTACTGCAATTCGAATGAGTTTTTCTTCGTTTTGTAACTGTGAATGAAACATGGATCCATTACAGCACTCCGGAGACCAAGCAGCAGTCTTAACTATAGGTTTCTCCGGGTGAGCCGGCTCCAAAGAAGACCAAGGTGGCTTTATCGGCCAATAAGGTGATGACAGCAGTTTGTTTGGTTGCATGCGGTATAATCCACATCGATTACCTTCAAAAGGTAAAAACAATAAACGGCGAATATTATGCCAACTTATTGGACCGATTTAACTAAGACTCTAAAAAGAACGACCCCATATGGACAACATAGTGACTATTTCCTATGTCCAAACGATGAAATTATAGATCAAACAAATGCCTACTTTATGGACCTTAAAAATAATATTTTTTGGAAGGGATACAAAAATTTGAAAAACGTTGGACTAAGTGTATAGAGCTAAAAGGAAATTTTGTTGAAAAATTATTTGTTTTTTGCAAAAACAACTGTGTTTTATTCGAAAAGTCATGAATTTATTGATATGCCGTACTATTTTTATGAGGATCAAAATATTATAGTGCTACAACCATATACCCAACAACAGTTTGATGTTCTTTGAATATTGTCACCCCATCCATAACAGGCGACGTTTGGACCAGAACGAGCGAGCAACATCATTGTCTAGCAAAAATGGGCATTATTGGTCCATGTTTTCAATAGCCTCCACCCATCTGCTCTAGAAGCTTCTGAACAACAGAGTGGTGAAGAGTAACTCATTATCGGCCAAGCTCTAATTTAGTTTTTTTTTTACTTGTTTAAAATAAAATGTTTTGGGTTAATAAGAAAGTAAGGTGGATGAACATTCTGACAACGTAAACTCAAATTAGCAAGTGGTTCTTTGTCGATTTCTCGATGGTTTAAACACTCCCATGAACTTTGAATGTCATGTTCCATAGAGTGGAGCAGTGCAAAACATCCAAATGGACACTTCCAGCAGGTACTAGAATCCCTTGGCCATAGCATTTTTTATACGGTTTAAATTATCCACTGAGTGGAACAGTGCAGTACATCATAAAGGACACTCTTAGAGAGTGTCCATTTGGCTGCACTAGAATCTCCTTTGGCCATAGCGGTTTTTTTGGATTATCACATTACTTTTATAGCTCTTATACTTCCAAAGCCAATACAACTTTTCAAGGATTTTTGTTAAAAATTAAAAAAAAAGTCTGTGTATCCTTCATACATGCTAAATCACCAATGGAACTCTTTAACGTGCCTACAAACGTGTATACACATAAGCCCCATAATGCGTATAAATATGAGCAGGGCCCACACGTATATAGCACTACATACAAACAAGTATATTATTAAATATTGGCAAAGTAATTATAAACATATTTATTCCACTATACAATTATTATTAAAAACTCGCTGTCTCTGTTCGGCAGTGGACTGTGCTGTAATTTAAGTACTCCTTTGCTATGTCATGGTACAAACGCTCACACACACATGCACAAGTGTACATTTCCGTCATTTTAACAGTTTTTAATACGCTATATGTGATTATGACAGTAACCTTTATGGTCATATAAACTTAACGTGATGTATTTCCGTCTTGCTCGCTCTCGTTCTCACTTACACTCCGTTCTTTGCCTCTGCTACCAATATCGGTGTAATTTAATATTGAAAATGACACACATATACAATTTCAACGTTAATGCATTTAATGACACCGGGTTATGCCAACAAAGCGAAGGGAACGGGGAGTGTTCGCCGCGGAGGGTATAGTGAATAGTTTTTGCGTTGGTTACATAATAGGCTTAAGGAAATTCATAAACGATTTTTTTTGCGTTATAAGAGTCAATCGCAAGGAATTCCCCAACATGCTAGACAAATAATGTCTGAAATTCCACAGTAGAAACCAGAAATTGAAAAAAAACACTACTTTTTGTTTACAGTCGATTTAAATTTAACATATTAAATGGTGCATCCTATGTCAATAAGCAAAGTTGCCACATATGGGATTCAGAGAACCCACACGTAGCTATTGAGAAGCCAAAGCATCCACAAAGAGTCACTGTATGTTGTGGATTTTGGGCTGGCGGCATCATTGGGCTATTTTCTTCGCAAATGAGCAAGGAGGCGCCGTTAACGTCAACGGTGAGAGTAACCGCGCTATGCTTAACGAATTTTTGTTTCCAAAATGCATGGACACCATTTGATTTCAATAAAACGGGACCACATGTTACACAGCCAATGCAATCAGTGACATTTTAAGCACTATTTTGAAAATCTAATAATTATTATAATCAGTCGAAGTTGTGAATTCAATTGACCGCCTCGGAGCTGTGATTTAAACACTTTGGATTATTTTCTGTGGGGAGTCATTAAGAATAAATACGCAAAGCATGCAGATATAATTGAAGGGTTGTAACATGTAATCGAAATTGCCATTCAAAAGATTCGACCCGAAGCAATAGAAAATGTACTGTAAAATTGGGTTCATCGGATGAGGTACTGCCGCGCCAGTTTTGGTAGTCCTATGAACGATTTTGTGTTCCATTATTAAATAACGAAATTCTACCTTTCTAGTAAACCAGAACTTGGAAAAAATTTTCACTATTTTCTTTTTATAGCCAATACAAATTTAAAATCTTAAATCTTAAATCGCCCACGCTATACATACGAGGTATGCTATATACATTTCTGGCCTAATAATGAAAATGCGAATATTTATCATCAAAAAAGGTTTTATTATTTTTCAAAGTATTCTCCAGCATAATTTATACACTTTTACATGCGCTCAAACCAATTGTCGAAGCACTTTTTCCACTCCGATTGAGACACCACCAAAATATGGTTTTTGAACGCTTCAACGGCATCTTCTGGTGAAGAAAATCGTTGACCACGCATTTTTTTCTTGATGTGCGGGAAAAAAAAGAAGTCATTGCGTACCAAGTCAGGGCTGTACGGCGGATGACCCATCATTTCGACGTTTTGCCCGGTCAAAAAGGCGCTGGTTTGAGCCGATGTGTGAGAGCTCGCATCGTCATGGTGCACAATGATTCGTCTACTCTTTTTCGTTTTTCGAATTTCTCCGAAGACTTCAGGCAAAAAAATTTTGGTGTACCACTCAGAATTGACCGTCCTACATAGCTCAAGCGGAACAGTCGCCACATGACCATTTTTGTCGAAGAAACAGGCGACCGTTTGCTTCGAAGTGCTTCTTCGACGAACAACTTTCATCGGATTTGGCTCATCTTCGCAGGCCCACATGGTCGATTGCTGGTTTGTTTCGGGCTCATACGCATAGATACATGATTCGTCATCTGTGACGATCATATAAACGTCTTTTGAAGCACCGCGATCGTATTTTTTTTAAAATTTCTTTGCACCAATGGTCACGAGCCTTTTTTTGAGCGATTGTTAAATTTTGCGGGATCCAAGGCGAACAAACAATTTTTACGGCCAGATGTTCATGCAATATCGAATGTATGCTGGTGAAAAAATGCTTAAGGATGCCTCTATCTCACGGTTTGTCACATGACGATCTTGCATTTTTTTTTTGGACGACCTTCGTCTTTGAGCGAGCGTCGGACAAGATTGAATTCATTAAACCAGCTACTTCACCGCCATACAAAGATTTAAGTTCATCGATACACTCTTGTCGTGATAATCCATGTCGAAAGTTTTGAAAAATGATCGCATGAAAATGTTCACGTGTTTATTTCATTATTTTGCCACATTGATTTTTTCAAGTCACTGTAAACAACACAAATGATGGTCGTACGTCCAAACGTTCTGAGTACGTTTATGCTAAAAAATATCAAACTTTCCAATGGAAATGTCAGATGGCGTCAGAAATATATATAGCAACCCTTCTATAATAAATTGAATTTATGTTTTTCATTTCTTGAAATTTTTCACAAAATATAGCTACATTGCAGGTGGTTGATATAGGCTTCTTCGATTTCTGTGGGCAGTGCCACGCCCACACAGCTATATTTAAAACGACCATAACTGAGAACTATAAGAGCCACGTACATAAGGTTAAGTATTTAAGCTTTAGGTAAGTAACGAAAAAAGCTGTTAAGACAAGTTGGAAGTGCCACGATTCTTTTATAAAAAGCAGAGTATTGCTTATAGTTATATGACAATCGTCTTGAAGTTTTTAGAATATGATTCGTTTAATCAGGAGATTGTGACATACTATAAACGGATACGATGTTAAAAGGGGGCGTGGGACCGACAAACTCAAAGCTCATAAATTTTAACAGTTAGGAACATCAGAATAATATTAGCATGTAATGAAATACTTTCGGGGGGGAGTAGATGGACCACGTCCCTTTTTTAAAAGCGGTGTAGCGCCTATAATTATAGGCCGATCGTCTTGAAACTTTAACACTATGCTACTGTGGACTGGAAGAGTACATACAATTAACCGACACGATTTAAAACGTGGCGTGACACTGACCACATGTCAAAAAACTAAATACACCCAAAGCTCATAAACTTTAAAAGTTTGGAACATCATATCCGGTATACCAGCATATACTGTATAAGTATATATACAGTATTTGTATATATACTGTCAGGAATTAAATACATTCGGGTGAAAAGTGGGTCTATTGTAAAATCCAGTGACAGTCACCGTTTAAAATTAATAGTTAGTCGTTAAGTTAATAGTAGTCCTACCATAATTGCCTGAAGAAATTCTGGGAAAATCGAGAATGAAAATTGACCGGAATTTCCCGGAAGAGAAATTCTAGTAATAGATGACTTTTGTACAGGATGAACCAAAAACCGGAACAGACTTTTATATGGAAGCTATCCGCAATATGAATATCTGTGCGATTAGGTCGCAGTGTTATTTATTGGCGAACCTTCAAAAAATAACAAAACAAATGCTGAGACTGTGACGATCTAAAATAATTTAAATTTCAATCTGTTAACTAAATTCAAAGACAGCCACTGTTTAAAATTAATAGTTATTGTAAAGGGTGGTCCAACCATACTGCCCGATGTTAATTTTGAGTCACACCTTAATGTCAACTCAATTTGATATTTCTTTGTTTCAGTGTTTGACAAATCCAACCGTGGATAGGTACACAATTGAGCGCGTAAAGATCGTCGAAGCCTTTTACGTAAATCTATATGCCGTGCATGCCGTGCACTTTGTGATATTTTTTGGTAAGCATAATCGACCAAATATGTTCACAATTGGGCGTACATTTCAGCAAAGCCGGTGTGTAGGAAACACCTGTGCATTAGGGTGGAGTGAAATTCAAAAAAAAAAAGTTAACCTCGGAAAGAGATGTAGTCTGGGGTCCTAATGAGGGGAAAAATAAAGAAAAAAAATTAAAAAAATTTTTAGGGGTCGCGCCACTCCCTAGAAATTTGGAAATAATCGCTATTTTGGCGTTGATTTTAGAAAAATCCTAAAAAGTTTTATGTCAATAAATGCATGAAAAAATTTAAAAAATTTTTTCTCATTGTTCAAAAATTTCAAAAAGTAAAATAAGTCAAATCGTCCCTTCTTCAGAAAATTGACTGAACAATGAAATCGCCACCAAAGCTACAAATATTAGTCGATTATCCTCATATTTGCCTCAAATACTTTTGTTTGGGCACTGAACAAGCTCAAACTTTTAAATTTCGAATAAGTTAAGTCGTTAATTTTTAGGATTTTTCTAAAATCAACGCCAAAATAGCGATAATTTCCAAATTTCTAGGGAGTGGAGCGACCCCTAAAATTTTTTTTAAATTTTTTTCTTTTTTTCCCCTCTTTAGGACCCGAGACTACATCTCTTTCCGAGGTTAACTTTTTCAAATTATAAAAAAAAGCATGTTTTCACTCCACCCTACTGTGCATGTCTATTTGGTGCGGTTTATGGGCTGACGGCGTCATCGGGCCGTACTTCTTCGAAAATGAGATCAGCCAAGCAGTTCTCGTGAATAGTGTTCGCTATCCCGAGATGATGACGTACTTCTTGTGGCCAGAAAATAAGGATAGGGAACTCAACGATATGTGGTTCCAACAGGATGATGCCACTTGCCAAGCAGCCAGTGACGGTCTCTGGATTTGGGCATCAGATTGAAATTTGAATTATTTTAAAATGTCACAGTTTAAGTATCCGAATATTCAAGTGGCATCATCCTGTTGGAACCACATATCGTTGAGTTCCAACAGGATGATGCCACGCAGCCAGTGACGGTCTCTGGATTTAGGCATCAGATTGAAATTTGAATTATTTTAAAATGTCACAGTTTAAGGATCTGAATATTCAAGTTACATCATCCAGTTGGAACCACATATCGTTGAGTTTCAACAGGATGATGCTACGCAGCCAGTGACGGTCTCTGGATTTGGGCATCAGATTTTAATTTGATTTATTTTAAAATTTCACAGTTTAAGGATTTTTTTTAGTATTGATTTTAAGGTTCGCCAATAAATAACGCTGCGACCATATAGCAGGGCTATTGATATTGCGGACGATATGTGGTTCCAACAGAATGATACCACTTGCCACACAGCCAACAATAAGATTAATGGCAGCGTTATTTCACGTCATGGCCATGTTAATTGGGCGCCTCAATTATGTGATTTAACACCGTTGGACTTCTTTGATAATATTTAAACGAAAAAGTGTTCGTCAATAGGCCAAGAAAAATTAAAGAGCTTACTTAAGCGTGGCTAGAATTTGACCAATATTTTGTTTTACACATAATTGTCATAGATCCTTCTATCACAACAAAAAATATGAAAATAATTCTAGGAAAACTTTTTGCTTAACTTATAATTGACATCGTGCATTTTCGTTAGACCCAGTCTATTTTGGAAGCTAATTCAAAACGCCATAATTAATAGCATGTGTTTCTTAAAAAATAGCAATTATCTTTGTGAAATATTATAGCGGTTTGGCAAAAATTGCAAATTATAAATTCCGTACAAGCTGAAGTGGGACAGTAGTCGACCGGGCGGACGGATGGACGGATAAAAAGACATTTGGCTCTTAGTCGAGCGCATTAAAAAGAAGCCCATAATTTCTAGCCATGTTTCTAAGAGATAGTAATATGAGCCATAGTTCTTCAAAAACGTTCAAAACAGGTTTTAAGACCCTCCTATTCAATCTCATAGTGCTTCAAAAACGTTCAAAACGGGTTTTAAGACCACAGTCGATCTCCCCAGTGATGACAAACTTGTTCTAAGATATAAAATATAAAGTTTAGGCGATAATGAATTAGGTGTTTAATATTTCTGAAGACACTGACAAATTTTGTCATTAATGTAGGGGATTGCATTATTATAACGTACGTATATTTTAGAGCGCCCATGAAATACCTAGAAAAATAGAAAAGTGTTATTCTTTACGCTTCACGCTCATTTTCTAGCATATTGGGCACCAAAAATAATATCGGTGCAAACATTTTTTTCAATCGGATGGAAACCGACCTGTTCGTCACGACTTTTAGCCCTAAAAATGGAGTTAACCTAGTTGCAAGCTTTGATGAGCAATAACTCGTAAGCCAGGCGACTTTCGGAAAATATAAGTGCACCTTAAGCATTTGTGTTGCAAATACACAGGCATAAATAAAATTACTAATTTACGTGTGAAAAAAAATTTTGAATCAAATTTGAAGATTAACCTTTGAAAACACCATGAAGTGTCATAGCTAGGTCAAAAATTGTGTAGGAGAAAAATGTTTGCCTGTATATTTGCGCAACACAAATGCTTAAGGTCTATTTTCCGAAAGTCGTCTGGCTTACGAGTTATAGCACATCAAAGCTTGCAACTAGTTTCACTCCATTTTTAGGGCTAAAAGACGTGACAGACGCGCCGATTTCCATCCGATTGAAAAAAATTTTGCACGGATATTATTTTTGATGCACAATATACTAGGAAATGAGCGGGGAGCGGAAAAAATAACACTTTTTGTTTTATGGGCTCTCTAGTACTTATCCATTAATGCTAAGCACTTTTTGCTAGACTCTCGTTAATTTGTCGTCTGGGCTTGTTTTTGTTGCTTTCCATATCACACACAATGAAATGCGAGCACACTCACGTGAGCACACATACAAACAGAGTAAGTTTATTATAATTTCAGTGCAATTAATTAACGTGTTGGCAACTTTAATATTGTTGTTTGACTGAATGATTATGCTGCTGCCGCTGCTGCTCCATTTATCCCGGCCTGTCATTGCTCCGGCTCCCACTCTATCTCTGTTAACCCTTTGTCAGCACCCTACGTACTACGTGTGCATGTGAGCAGGTGTAAGTGTTTGTATGTGTACGTATATTTGTTCGCCTATAGTGGTAGTAGTAGTAGTAGTCAAACATTGAATTTCACTTTTTCTACCTTAAATATACACTCGTGTTTGTTTCGCCTTTCACATCCACACGATGGGTATCGTATCGCTTCGCAACGCATCGCTGTGCACCGTGTTGTTGTTTGCTGTTTAATAATGAAAATTACCACTTTTCATAAAAGTTGGCAGGTTGAAATTAAAAATACATTAAGGACGTTTTTTTGCCTCTCCCAACTCCACGTGTAGTATGTAAGGTTATAAGCATGTCTCTGTGTGTGTACATAAATTAAATATAAATTTTCATAAATGATTAAATAAGAAACTGGCGGAAGCAACAAAAGCCCGCCTATGCCAACAATAATAGCATGATATCGCCAGTCCAATGCATTTATACTTTGTTATTAATGCCTGCTTATTGATTGATATTCGGTGTTGGGAAAATACGATAACATTTCATTAATTTCGAAATTAAGCCAGCGGTATGGATGGGTCAATATTGTGAGAGTTCGTAAACACACGCTCTTATATATGGTAGTAATATTTAAATGTACACTAAAGGAAATAGTTCTAGAGAAAAATGTTACTGCTATATTACCCTTCAGCATATTTTTCACATTTAGCCTTAAGTGGAGGTCAAGTTGGAAGGTGTATTATGCTGCTGGTAGATGAGAAAATTAAATTATAGCTGGTCCATTATTGGAAGTACTGTGGCAGAAATGGTATAGAACTAGCCTCCGGAAGATAATAAAGGAGACACTCAAGAAGATTGCAAACCGTTCGGAATTTTGATTTACTCTCTGAGACAAAGTTGTAGCTTTTGTCACAAAGATTTTTTTTACTTTTCAAGCTAACTAAGAATCATTTCTAGGAAGTTTATATGATCTATTATTGTTTATTGAGAAACAAGGTAAAAAATATTGACCTTAAATATGGGTTTTTTTTATATCAAATGTTCACAATTTTTGTTCTTTTTGACAGGAACTACAACTTTGTTAGATATGAGCCCACAAATAGATCACTTTTGTACAAAAGCGACACCTAGGCCGCAATTTTTGGGGCCCATAACAAAAAGTGCATGAATTTAGGTAATTTGGGAGACTCGGACCTTTTTTCTTGTGTTTTTTTTATCACGTAGTGGTGTCCGTTTAGGTTATATTTTTCGCCTATTTTCCATCAGAATGAGTTTCTTTCCATACCAACATCATATATACCAACTACTATCATCATTTCGGCATTATTTCACAATATATAGCCATTAAAAGTGTAGAGTTGAATAGGAGGAGCCACAATATTCGAAGAGCATAATACAATTGTTGGTTTTATGGTTCTGGCACAACAATATTATGATCATCACAACAATAGTATTGTTCACACACAACCATACTATGATCCCAACAACATTATTATCGTCCCCACAACAATATAATTATTCACACACAACCAAACTATGATCCCCACAACCATATTATTATTCACACACAGCCATACTATGATCCCCACAACCATATTATGATCCTCATAACCATAGCATAACTCACACACAATCATTTTATGATTCTCAAAACCGTAGTATGTTTTACATACAACCATACTATGATCCCCAAAATTTTTTGTAAGGATTGGGTAATTTCTTATTCAAAAATTAAGATTTTTATTAAGTAAATTAGGCAAAATTACATTAAACTCTTCATACCAGGAGTGATTTTTTAAACAGTAGAAAAAAATCATTTATTAATGTGAAGAAAACTTGAAAAGTAAGGTTTACAACAGTAGTTCTCATTCGTTTGGGGAAAGCCTGGCCTTATAGAGTTCGGTTTTACTTTCAACAATTGCAGCAAGGCTTTCTGAAGAGGGTTGTCACGGACCCGAAATCATGATAAAAGTAGTGTGCAGCCACAAAAATCAATGTCACTTTGCGATTTTGTTAAAAACTTGTCTTCTATTTAATTATAGAAACAAGAGGTCTTGAGCCGGTTTTAATCCCTGTTCAATGTGTAATAGCAACAGACCGAAATAAAACAAACGAGCTAAACATTTATTAAATATATTATAGTTATATGTACAGGGTGGAGCACGTAATTTGCTTATTTGGGAATGAAATAAAAATATTACGAAACTTAGAAAAATTAACTTTATATTTCAATTATATTTAACAGTAAGGAAATTTTTAAATTACATAGTCTTAAATAGTGTGTCTGGCAAACATCAACCTTCGCTATCCACATACTGCTTCACGTTTTCTGAAAATTTCATGAACTTAAACAAGCACGCCAACTGGTATTCTTCCAAGTTTAGCCTCAATATTGTTAATTAGGTCTTCCAAGGTGTTGCTGGTGAAGTACTCTGGAGTTTGTGTCTCGCTGTTTCCCCGTGTGGGGGAAGACAGAATCGTAAACGAAAAGCACGCTGCACTGCAATGATCGAGAGCGCATATGAAAAATATGCTTCAACATAAAATGGCCTCTCCTATCGTGTCCAATAAATAATGGCCACTGAAAGGCAGACGAATACAAATCTCCCGTCAGTCCTTATAAGCCACGCACACTCTCCACTCTCTTTGACCAACTGTACCGCCACAGCCTGCAGTGCAAAAAAGTAATTAACGCGCTCCACCCTGTTTATATCAACTACTAACTGATCAATCTCGAGTTTTTTTTTACAGATTATTTTCAGTATTTCTGCCATTTCCGGAATTGAGTCCTTACGATGTTGCTTCGCTTCGCCGTTTTAGTATTTGGGCTCTCCAAAAGCTCAATGATGATCCGCTGTTTTCGACCAAAATTTTGTTCAGTGATGAGGCTCATTTCTAGCTCAACGTCAACACACAAAGTTGCCACATTTGGGATGAGGAGTAACCAGAAAAGGTTCAAAAGGTGCAATTATACCCAGATACAACTACAGTTTGGTGCGGTGTATGGGCTGGTGGAATCATCGGTCCATATTTTTTAAAACCTGATGATGTCCGGAACGTAACCGTGAGTGCTCACTATCGTGCCATGATATTAAATTTTTTACTACCTGAAGTTGAAGCCCGTAATCTTGATGACGTTTGGTTTCAACAGGACGGTGCCATACAGCTGCTCAAATAATTTATATATTGAGTGGTTATTTCAAAACACAGCTAATTTTACGTCTTGGATCCGTAAGTTGGCCGCCTAGATCGATATCACATCTTTAGACTTGTTCTTTGGGAATACGCATGTGCTGAAAACTAGCTACAATTCAGAGTTTGGAACATTATTATGAAATTTTGCGGAAATGAGTGTTTTGGCCTAATTACGAACGCTTTTAAAATCGAAGAAAATCGGTTCAGATTAAGATATACATCCAAAACATATGCTCATCAGATTTTTATGTTCTCGACTCTAGAATGAATATAAGTATATTTGAGAGCTCTATCAAAATTTACACCGATTGTCTTCAATTCTAATTGAGGTCTCATCGGTTCAAAAAACTTACATGTGCCAAATTTTATTATGAATGAATGATATACCCGTAAGACAGCTAGAGCTAAAAAACATAAAATCGGATGAACAAATGTGTGAGAGCACTATCTAAATCTGAACTGATTTTCTTCGATTTCAATAACGTCTTGCTGTTGTTGAAAACAGTAACGTGTTCCAAATTTCACTATGATTGCATGTAATATGTGGCAGCTGTAGCTAAAAAATAAAAACCGGATGAACTTATATGCGGGAGCTATATCTTAATCTGAACCGATTTTCCTCAATTTCAACAATGTTTTTTTTCGTGGTCGAAGAAATTAAGGTGTTCCAAATTTCATCATGATTGGATGTAATACGTGGCAGCTGGAGCTAAAAAACATAAAATTGGTTGGCAACATATGGGAGAGCTATATCTGAACCTAATCCAAAAAAAAACTTACTGCTACCAAATTTCGACCTGTAGTTTGACAGACAGATAGGCATCGTTAATTCGAATCAGCTAGTGTCCTTAAGTCGATCGGTATACATAAAAGTGGGTCTAGCTCGAATATTTTTGGTAGTTACAAATATTTGCTATGAAACTAACTCAAAAACGTTGATTCACTAAGTGGTGTAGGGTGTTAAAAGAGATTTAAACACTCTATAATTATACTGTGCACATTTCACCGAATCTGAGTTGGATATTCGGGGAAGCGTTTACACGATTCATAAGAAAATATAACCAATTTTCATAATTTCCTATTAAAACATTGCTGTGCCAGGTTCCCCCGCAATATAATTTCCCTAAACACAAAACTTAACATTCAATGCTGGTTAAAAGTGAAATGCTGGTATAACAGACTACGAAGTTAGGGTTATATACGTAAAGTCCACTTCAATTCTATCATAACGATTCCAAAACAAGTGGCGAGTGTCGTCGGTTTATCGATTAGAATCTAGATTGACATACTTATGGGATACTTTGAATCAATTTCCAGCTATAAACAAAATTACCCTTGATAACAACGCTGGCAAAAGGATATGGATTGGTAAGTGTCGTAGTGTACACACAAACATGCATACAAATACAGCCACACATAGCCAACAACAAAAACTACACAAAGCTTATTTATAGCAGAATGCTCTATTAAACGAATAAATGATAACCCATACTGCATCACATGTATGAACAATAATGCTCCAAAAGATTTTATAAACTCTTAAACCAAAAAGAATACCAATTTCTAAAGAGATAAAATATCTCTCTGTCGATGTTAACCTTTTAGCAATACGAACCAAACATGATAAATAAATTCGAAATTTAAATTTGAAATATGCATTAAGTAATTTACATAGCTAAATGTAAAGTGTTGTTCACAATTCTTGATGGGAACTGTGTTCAATCAAACACGTGAAAAGAGAGATTTCAACTCTCTTGTAAAGAATATCCTGGCCTGAACTCACTGTTCAGGCCACACATGTATGTTTATATAAATACGCACTCTGTCAGAGAAGTTAAGCATTCCGTTTTGTTCTACTTAAAGGCCTAACTTACACATACAATCATATTATACAATTAGCAGTGTTTACATACTACATAAGTCATGAAAACTACTTATCTCCGAAACTACTAAAAAGTTTAGAATTCATTGCATGCACGCAGAGAAAAAATATGGTTAGTATATGGTCACGGCAATAATAATATGTTCTCCGCAATAAAATTATGTTCGTCGTAACCATAGTATTGTTTTCTGAATTTAATTTTGACAATGGTATGATTGCCGCAATATTCACATTATTGAAATGTAACAATAGTATTGTTGCCAAATTTAGAAATGAAAATATGGTTATAGGAACCATATAAACATGGTTGATGCAATAAAGTATTGTTGTTTAAAATTTACGTTAACAATAATATGATTACGGCAATCATACCGTATGGTTGCGACTATAAACATAACAAAACAGATTTTATAGGGCACACATATATGTGTGTGCGTATGTTTTTTTTTGGTATACCAAAATATCGTGTACAGTGCATGGTTGTTGTCCATTTTAAAAAAACAACAATCGGAAGGTCGTTCGAGGGATTTTTATTGTGTTTATTTTGTTTGGTGAAATACTCTACTGCTGGGAACTAAAAGTATTTTCGACTGCCGTTGGAATATATATTTTTGTTTCTTGAATGAAATGTTTTATAAAAGCAAGGCCTCAAATTTTGCTATGAACTAATTGTAATGAAATTTAAAATAACTTGCTTGATTAAAATGTCTATTTTTGAATAACAACATTACCCAATCCTAAAAAATAATTTTGGGGATCATAGTATGGTTGAGTGAATCAACTATGGTTGTGTGAATAATAGCATGGTTGCGTGTGAATCATACTATGGTTGTGAAGATCACACTATGGTTGTTTGAGAAAAATACTATGGTTGTGAGGACCATAATATGGTTGTGGAGATAATAGTATGGTTGAGTGAGGATCATGGTATGGTTGTGGTAATCATAGTATGGTTGTGTGTGAATAATACTATTGTTGTGAGGATCATAATATTGTTGTGGCACAACCATATACCCAACAATAGTATGATCCTCTTCGAATATTGTCACCACAACCATACTTTTTTTCTGCGTGTGGAGATTCTTTAGAGGTCAGATTTGGCTTACAAAAATGTTTCCGCGGTATCTTGTCTAAGGCCACATTTTCGATTTGAGTACGTCCAAGTAGAAATTTCTTTTGAAAAAAAATGTATCCATTAATAATTCAGTAAGTTCTACTCATTACTATTTGCATTACTTTGTTGTGACCTCTCATTGCCCTGTTCATTACTTAAAAATCAAAAAAAAATTCTTACTGAAAATAAATTACAATCTATTGTTAATAGTGATATAAATAAGTGTTTCTTCGAGAAATCCCATCTCGGGAATTTCCGCCAATCCTGCTCATTTTTCAATTCCATAATCCGAAATTTGGTTAATAATATATAATAAAAATGTTTTATATATAATAATAAACTCAAACTGTAACATGTTTTTTTGTGTTGCAAACCGCTAATTGTTCTCTTTTTTGCTATACACTCTTAAGTGGAACATGACTATACCGGAAGACTTGAAACGTATTTTAGAGTATTTTAAAGCTTTTTGTCGGCTAAATACAATTTTTTAACTGCTAACGTATTTATAGTGGCTAGTGTAGTGGCTTTGCAAATAAGAAATAATGTCTTTCAACTCCTCTGAGTCAAGAAACTGATAATGCTTTGGAAAATAGAATTGAAAAGAGGAAAGGCACAAAACTCTATTCCTAAGAAAAGTGTTTAAAATATCCAAACTTCTTGAACATAGCTGAAGACAAAAAAATCTTTTTACATGCTACTTTCAACTCTGAGACTAAATATGCTGAAAAATTGTTTAATCAAATTTTTGAAAATGTCAATAAAAATGTGTTGTATTGTTTTTAAGGCCGGAAATTCCCGAAACTTGCAAAATTTTCCGGCTTTCTGAGAAATGAAAAAGTGGGGGAAAGAAAAGTCGTAGCTAAAAATGTAAAGCGACAACTAGATATAATATTTTATGGCTAGTGTCTGCATCAACAAACCACTGTATTCCAAGGTCAAATCCCAGTAGAAGAGAATTTTGTATTTTTTCAATAATTTTTAAGTTCTCTCTCACTTGCTTTTGCGCAAATATTACTCATTATTGAGCTACGAGTATGCTTGCAGATAAGAGGTACTTATTGTTGGGCCCGGTGTATGCTTGCAATCAAGTTCTTTCCTCCATGTCATTACCATACTAAAGTAGTTTGAATCAGATCCAAGTAAAAAGTAGGGACGACTTTTGATTTGAACTTATTTGCGATGATCTGGGTTATAAGAGCTTTGTTGGTCATTTTTTCGATGTACAGGCTGGCGCACGAATCGTTCTACAAACACAACACATAATACTTAGTATGGACATAAATACTGTTACAACATTGAACACACCCATTTTATTAGTAGAACTGAACATATCCCGTTAATGTCATATGAGATTTGAAAGCTAACCTCAATAGCGTAAGTCTGTAACGGGATTTTAAAATTTTTTCAACTTTCATCATGGAGTGGTCAGATAATGAGAACCGTATCGCTGTAATAGCGTTTTTCAAGTGTGAAATGAAAAAAAGTGATATTTTCAAAACGCTCCGGCCACTAGGGATTAAGCCGCATGTCCGTCTACCGATACATAAAACTGTTTGAGGAGACTGGAGATGTAAAAGACCGCAACGGTCGGGCCGCCCACGCTCTGTTCGAACACCGCGTGTCATCAAAGCCGTTAAATCGAGAATTCACAGAAATCCGCTCCGAAAACGGAAAATCACGGCCCATGAGATGAATATCACGCAAAAGTCCATGAGTCGAATCATTAAAAAAGACTTGGGACTTTCAAACGACTAACCGGGCATTTATTGACTGTAGCTTTAAAAAAAATAGGATTGAAAAATGCAAACGTCTTTTGGTGAAGCACGCTAATAACTTGCACAGAAAAATTTTGTTCACCGATGAAAACAATTTTACCGTTGAGGAAAAATTTAACAAGCAAAATGATAGAGTGTATGCGCGGTCATCTAAGGAAGCATGTGAACTGATCCCAAGGTTGGAAAAGCTTCAGTCATGGTTTAGTGGGGTGCACACTGGTCCCAATGGCCTATCTAGCTGGAATAAAGTCAATTTTTTAATACTTCGAATTTATGAAATTTGTTTGCTAGATGATTGACTAATGCCCACTGTTGATAACGGTGTATGGTTTTTTTTCATTTACCATGTTCTTCGCTTTGCTACGCTAAAGCAAACATTAGTAATTGAGTTACTGCAGTTATACAAAAGCGTAGTCTATTTTTAGCAGCATATTTAAAGAGTTCGTGTGAAAAAACTACAAAACATTTTTACAATATTTTTTCTTTGCTAAATTATGCGTTTTGGTTTAATATTTGTTTGTGTGTAAAAATAGTGTTAGAAAATATATTGTTTTCTAAATGTGTTTTTGGTGCGGCGTCATGTTTAGTTAAACTTTTAATTGTTGTTTTATCGCTTCAGTGTAAAAGTGTTTATGTTATTTAAATCTGTGAAATGTCACCTTTCCGAGAACAAAAAATTAAGTACGGCTTTTTGCGGTTTTACATTTTATTATATTTTAGATTACACACCATTAACACGAAGAGAGCTGTACAATGTGTGGTCTATCGAGAAGCAAGGAACCAAATCCCGTGATCCAATAGAACTGAAACTTTTCAGACAGAATCGTGGCGACGACAAAAACTTTTTTAAAAAAATTTATTTAAAAAAATTAATTTTTTAATAAAAAATTTTTTTAAAAAAATTTATTAAAAAAATTAATTTTTTAATAAAAAATTTTTTTAAAAAAAATTAATGCTGTAAAGCAGCATTTAGGCAAAATATTTCATACTCAAAAATTTCAAGTTTCTACCTACTCCCAAACAGGAGTTATGACTTTATTCCAGCTAGATTGACCATTCGGACCACTCTGGGGTGTCTCTTACGATGGGGTCACTGACATGCATTTTTGCGAACCAGGAGTCAAAACATCGGCCAAAGTTTACCAAGAAACTTTAAATATTCCCTGTTCCAAAACCAGCCATTCCCTTCCCAGCAGCATTCTGCACCGGCCCATAAGGCTAAAACGTCCCAGACCAGGCTTCGAAACAATTTGCCAGCATCATTCCCTCTGAAGAATGGCCCTCAGGTAGTCCAGATTTGAACCCATTGGATTACAAATCGTAGAGAATTTAGAGGAAAAGGTTTGTCACAAAAGATAACCCAATATTGGATCTCTTAAGACTGCTTTGGTTCGAGCTGTGGCCAATTTTCCAATGGACGAGGTTCGTGCAGCTATTGACGATTGGCCAGTGCGACTTAAGGCGTGTGTAAAGGCAAAAGGCGGACATTTCGAATAAGTAGATTCTTTTTGGATACAATATACGAGTACATCAATAAATATATTAAAAAATATTTGGTCCAAAAACATTCAGTACTTTTTATTTTACAGCATAAAACGTGTGTAACAGTATTTATTTCCCTACTAAGTACTTATTGTTGGGCCCGGTGTATGCTTGCAAACAAGTACTTTCCTCCATGCCATTACTATACTAAAGTAGTTCGAATCAGATCCAAGTAAAAAGTAGGGACGACTCTTGATTTTAACACATTCGCAATGCTCTGGGTAATAAGAGCTTTGTTGGTAATTTTTTCGCTGTACCAGCTGGCGCACGACTCGTGCTACAAACACAACACATAATAGCTTTTTTCTGTGTGAGCAATCGGTTTATTCTTTATTTTATTTGGAAGATTAGTGTTAAGATTATTAAAATGAATGCTTGGGATACCGAAAAGAGGATTTGAAAAGATTCCAACTTTAACCCTCTAGGCCGCAATGAATAATTTTTCATATAGGTCACTTACGGTCTATTAGCTCCCTGTACGGATTTCGCATATTCCAAACAGCGGTGAAGAAAAGCCATCATCATAAAAATAAATCAGTATTCCAGGTTTTTTGGCTGCTATAACGATTTTAACAGACATACGGACGAACAGACGATCAAACTGAGGGTTGGACGGACGGAGATGGCTAGATCGTCTTAGAATTTTACGCTATCAATAGTATACGAGTACTTAATACCATATTCGATCAATATTTCGTGGTGTTGCAAATGGAATGAAACATTAAGTTTACCATCTACTCGGTGGAGGGTATAAAAAGGCTTTTAAATTATATTTACTGTCTTTTTATACCTTTACTCCAATGCGTAAGTGGATATATATATATATTTATATATATATATATATATATATATATATATATATATATATATATATATATATATATATATATATATATATATATATATATATATATATATATATATATATATATATATATATATATATATATATATATATATATATATATATATATATATATATATATATATATATAAAAAAAAGACAGTAAATTATATTTACTGTCTTTTTATACCTTTACTCCAATGCGTAAGTGGATATATATATATATATATATATATATATATATATATATAATATATATATATATATATATATATATATATATATATATATATATATTATATATATATATATATATATATATATATATATATATATATATATATATATATATATATATATATATATATATATATATATATATATATATATATATATATATATATAATATATATATTATATATATATATATATATATATATATATATATATATATCCACTTACGCATTGGAGTAAAGGTATAAAAAGACAGTAAATATAATTTACTGTCTTTTATATATATATATATATATATATATATATATATATATAATATATATATATATATATATATATATATATATATATATATATATATATATATATATATATATATATATATATATATATATATATATATATATATATATATATATATATATATATATATATATATAAACAGCGGTGAAGAAAAGCCATCATCATAAAAATAAATCAGTATTCCAGGTTTTTTGGCTGCTATAACGATTTTAACAGACATACGGAC